>JAODAL010033435.1:0-32500 GCA_025379985.1 Phyllomedusa bahiana
AAATTTGAGAAGGGATAGAAGAGGTTTTGGAAAGTCTCCATTAAAAGATGGCAAATCACAGCTAATTCTCAAATCCCTCAAATCAAAACAAATTGTGGATGAAATTTAAGTGCTGAGGTACCTCTATCAACAAAGCTTGACTGACCCAAAAGTGGAAAAAAAACAACCTGTCTGAAAATGTCATAGGATAATAAACGGTATTTTTGCACCTATCATTTCACCTGTGGTGACTACAAAATTGTGATTCAAATTGCACTGCAAAGTAGATCTATCAACAACGCTTGATTGAAACCAAAAGTGAAAAAAAACACGTGTCTGAAATGTTTACGGGATTAATAAAAGGATTTTGCACTATCAATTCACCTGTGGGGACATACTAAATTTCTGTATTCAAATTAATGCCAACGTAGCTCTATGAACAAAGCTTGACTGACAAAAGTATAAAAGAAACACTGTCTGAAATTGTATACGATATTAAAAGGTTTTTTTGGCATCATATCAGTACACCATGTGGTGACACAAAGAGCTGGATTCAAATCTTAACTTGCTTGGTGCTTATATCAACCACAGCTGGCCTGGCCAAGTGAAAAAAACAACCTATCTGAAATGTTACGGGGGATAATAAAAGGTAATTATTGGCAATCCTTAATCAGTACACCGGTGGTGACTAAAAAAAAAAAAATTGCTGGTATTCAAAATTTACACTCAATCGTAGATCTATCAACAAGCTTGACCTGACCAAATGTGAATAAAACATCCTGTACTGGAAATGTATCGGATATTAAAGGTATTTTTTGGCCACCTATCAGTTTTACCTGTGTGATTAAAAAGTTGTGGATTCAAATTTTTAACTGCAAGGTGGCACTCCTATCAACATCAGATGGCCTGCGCCAAAGTGAAAACAACACGTATATGAAATGTATACGGGATATAAAGTATTTTTGGCACTATCATTCACCTGTGTGGTGAAAAAGTGATGTATTCAATATTTAACTGCAAATGTTAGATCTATCACAATAGCTTGACTGACCAAAGTGAAAAAAACACCTGTTGAAATCGTATCGGTGATGAAATAGGTATTGTTGGCACTATAGTTACTCCTGTGGTGACTTACAAAGTTGCTGTATTCAAATTTAACTGCCAAGGTGGTCTATCAACACAGCTTGGCCTCAGCCAAAGTGAAAAAAAACACGTCATCTGGAAAATGTATACGGGTTATATAAAAGGTATTTTTGGCACCTATCAACCTGTGGTGATACAAAAGTGCTGTATTCAAATTTAAACTGCATGGTGGCTATATCAACCAAAAGCTGGACTGGAGGCATATAAATTTTAAATCGAACACCTATCTGAAATGTATATGGATATAAACGTGGCGTTTTGCGCCTAACCAAATAGACTGCAGTTACTTCGAAAATAAAATCTGTTATACTAATATAAGAATGGTAATGTTTAAACAAAAGTTTTTGGCTGTACAATATCCAGTATCCCTTTTATTGAGCTTGTCTGTGTTCGCCATGGCCCCCCCCCCCCGCTCTCCTGTGTGACTTTTCAGCGTAGATGCTCCTTTAAAAATTCTCTGCCTAAACTAACTAAAATCTGCAAAAATCTCTGATCTAACTAACTTTAAGGCATCACAGCTAAAAGTTAGAGCTGTCGTCTGTGAAAAAATAGAATTAATTACGTGAGCTGTTTGCTGAGTGTTGGACAGCGGCAGAGTGCTCGGTCTTTACTGCTATGAGTCGCTAGACCACACAGTGATCATGAACACGGAAGGGATTTATTATGTGTAAACGAGGTCATGTGTTTTTTTCAGCAATCGCAACACATACACATTTCCAAGTCATGTTGGCGGTAACGTTATCTCACCTGCCTTATTCTTGTAAGCTGATTTGTGGCCGCCAAAATGAAGGAAGCGCCGAAAATGGCAGCGATATTAATAGATGCATGCACAGATTTATAACCTAAAGATTATCTCGTGATCTAAAAAATCCGATCAACGTAAATACCGTGCCGATTTCAACTTTGTCGATAATAATCGCACAACACTATTGTCAATATGTTTTCGGATCCAGATGATTCATCTCTTGAAGGTTCACCTCTTGGTAAGATTGAATTCAAGAATCTTTTACATAGTTCTTTAACTTCCTGAGCATCACCCGTTGGCTATAAACTTCTGCAAAGGGGCAGTTTTAGGGCTTGTTCACACGAAGTTTTCACTCCGTGTTACAAGCACTTTGTAGATCCGTCTTGGCGACCGACAGAGCGGACCCAAGGCGGATATAACAATTAACAGTGACTTTATCACTGCTCGCTATGACGAACACGCAGCGGCGTTCACATGAGAAATCATCGCTGTGTGTTTCAAAAGCGCCGCTCGGGTTGCATGTCAATTCTTTCAAAGACAGACCCGAGCGGCGCTTTTGAAACAAGCAGCGGCGATCTCTCATGTGAACGCCGCTGTTTGTTCGTCATAGACAGCAGTGATAAAGTCACTGTTAATTGTTAGCTCTGTCGGTCGCCAAGACGGATCTACACAAGCGCTTGAAACACGGAGTGAAAAACAAGCCCTTACTCTGCACTGATGTATCTGAAACGTCCGCTGAGAGAGGGCAGCTGTACACTAATTGTGCAGCTGCGCAGATGGAAATCTGTGTGTCAGAATTTAGATGACTCTACACTGAAATGCAGAGATGGTTTATTACCATCCTTGTCTTCCCGATCTCTGTATATACAGTGCTCAAAGAGCACTATTAATATATTATATATATTATATTTTTATATATATATATATATATATATATAATAATATATATATTATAATATATATTATATATATAAAGTATAGGTGGGAAGCCTCCCAGCTTTCTGGCACCAGCTGTCATGTGACCGTTGTGGCTCAGTAGTTGCAGATGTTGCTGGGTCGTATCAGAACAAGATCAGCTCTGCAGTTAGTGCAGGGGGATGTTTTCCCCTTTATTTACCCTGTAACTGGGGCTGATACTTTCCCCAGTAAGGGCTTGTTCACACGACGTTTTGGATCCGTTTTGGATGCGTTTTACGGATCCGTTTTTAATCTGTGAAAACTGGATGCAAACTGCATCCAAAAAGCGGATCCAGAAAACGCAACAGCTGATCCTTTTTTGGATGCGTATTGGATGCGTTTTGCATGCGTTTTACGGATCCGTTTTTTCAATACTTTATTTAAATCAACCTATCAAACTGAAATTTAAATATAATATAACCTATCATTGACCAAGAAAAAACCCTTTTTTTACCTAGTGTCAATCAACTGTACATACACCTATGATTTTAGAACCCGCCCCCCTATTTTTTTTTTTAAATCAACCAATAGTTTTCAAACCCACCCCATGTAAATTAATTAATAACAATCATTTATAAACTAAATATTTATAAACTAAATATATATTTAGTATACATATATCTATTTATATAAATATACATTTACATACTATTATATATATTTATATAAATATACATTTATATACTATTAAATACATTTATAATATTATATACATTTATATTATATATAAATACTATACAAAAGTATATTTATATATATATATATATATATATATATATATATATATATATATATATACTTATTATATATATATATATATAATTTTATACATTTATATAAATATACAGTATATTTATATACATTTACTGTATATAACCCAAACATAATATTCAAATTTTATATTTAATTTAAATCCAATGCGTTTTACGGATGCGTTTTTGGCATCGAAAACGGATCCAAAACGCACCCAAATGTATGCTGCGCTTTTGGATCTGCTTTCAGGATGCCAAAAACGCACTCCATTATTTCCTATGGGGAGTTCTCTTGCGTAAAACGCAGAAGAATTGACATGTCAATTCTTAAAACGGATCCGAAAAGCGGATCGTGAAAAGCGCATCGGCAATCACTTGTGTGAACAGCAATGCGCTTTTGCCATTGAAAGCAATGTTAATCACACTGACAATTGTTAGATCCGTTTTGCGGATCCGTAAAACGGATCCGTAAAACGGATCACAAAAACGTCGTGTGAACAAGCCCTTGCAGAGGAAATCAGGAACACTCACAAAACATATACACAAATAAAGTTTATTAAAAAACATTAACATTATTCCTGACAACCCTTAAATGTCTGTGATGGAAAAGTGAATTACCCTCAAAAAAGAAAGACATATCTATAAAGGTGAGGTGAACATACAACACTTCAACCCTTTTAACCATCGTAAGTTTTATTTTTAGAAGCACTAAAAAGAGGGTAGTCAGAGCCCAGAAAAATGTCATCATTCAGTACATATACTCACTTATGTTTAGAAGCACTGACACTATGGGCCACATGTATAAATTTGGCATTTAAACTCCAAATTTGATGTGCATTATAATAGTATAGAATGCGCCTGATTTATGAACCTGCTCTACAGCGGGTCATAAATCAGGCACATTCTAGCGCTAACGCGACATTTCTGGCTTGGGTATACCACTTTCAAAGTGGTATACCTGTCCCAGCAGTAATGCGCCTAGAATTGAAATCTATAGCTTCGTACAATTCTAGAGCGCCCCACCTCCTGCACGCCCCGAAATCAGGCACATTACAAAGTGCCGCAGGCGCTCTGTAACGCGCCTGATAATGGCGTTCGGGAGCCTTTTCAGTAATACGCACGGGACCGCATCTGATGTCAGGCTGAAAATACGCCAGACTTCTGGCGCAGCCCCGTTCATGTCCCACTATGTCTTACACTTAGGGCTACATGTATGAAAACTGTCTAGGTAGCAACCATTCGGAGCTCCCCTTTCATTTTTTTAGAGCACTAAATGAAGTGAAAGAGGAGCTCTGATTGGTTGCTATGGGCAGCAAAGAAAGTCTTTGACCTAGACAGTGTTCAAACTTGTGGCCCTTAATGAGCAACCAGTTTAGCTGCACGTTATCAAATAGCTATATTTGTCTATTGTCTTACTGGCATATTATTGGTGCTCTACTGACTCTATGTACCAATTTAGCTGAACACTAGGAGTATTGGGACATTGCTAGCACTAAGTGCAATAGGCACATTTGACGGACACCGGGACATAGCTATTGCTAGTCTATATAGTTATAATTGTTTTGTTAATAATGATGGGCAACTGTAGTTAGATCACTATAAATTTGAGAGTGGAGATATGGAATTTAAAAATTATCCAGCATCTCCCCTACATGTTTCTCCACAATCCGTGGCGTCATTACCCCTGTTTGGACTGGGGCAAAATGTTTGGAAGTAGGTGAGTAACTAACTAACTGATAGTGATAGAAAACAAAGGGTGGTGATTAATGGTACATACTCAGATTGAATCCCTGTTACTAGAAAGGTACCACAGGGGTCAGTATTGGGCCCTATTCTCTTTAATTTATTTATGAATGACCTTAAAGAAAGATTGCACAGTAGAATGTAAATCTTTGCATACTAAGATACTAAGTATCTTAGGACAATGTTCACAAAAGGATCTGGATAACTTGGCGACCTGGGCAAAGAAGTGGCAATTAACAGGCATAAATGCATGTTTATGCACATGGAAAGGAAAAATCCATTCCATGATACCTTGTTGAACAGAAAAACAGTGGGTGAAAATGACATGGAGAAGGACTTTGCAATCTTAGTGGATAGTAAACTGTAGCAGCCAGTGTCAGGCAGCAGCTCCCAAGGCAAATCTGATCATGGGGTATAAATGCACAAGATGAGAATATTGTTGTCCCATTTTACAAGTCACTGGTCAGACCACACATGGAATATTGTGTACAGTTTTGGGCACCAGTTCACAAGAAAGACATTAAGAGCTTGAACAGGCTTGAACAGGCAACAAAAATAATAAAAGTGCTGGGTGGACTGCAATACCCAGAAAGATTAGCAAGCTTAGGGTTATTTAGATTACAGAAAAGATGGCTTTGGGTGACATAAGTTGTTTAAATATATCAAAGCTCAATATAGATTTATACCCAGGACTGTATTTAGAACAAGGGGCCATCTTCTATGTCTTGAGAAAATAAAGTTTCTACATAAACAGAGACAGGGATTCATGACTGTAAGTGCAGTGAGACTGTGGAACTCTCTGCCAGAGGAACTTGTCATGGTGATAATATAACAAGTTATAGTGACTAGGATTCTGGAGAAGGGGCGTTGATCCAGCGATTTATTCTGATTGCCAGATTGGAGTCAGGAAGGAATTTTTCCTCTCTTCATGTTTTGTTTTTTGCCTTTCTCTGGATCAATACTGTAAGACAATTGACTGAACTGGGCGGATATCTGTCTTTTATCGGCCTTATAAGCTATGTACCTATGTAAAAAAATTGTAACTGATTTTTATTTTTTATATTTACTATTTCCCCTCAGATTTTTTTAAAATATAATGTAAAAATTATATAAATCTAAATACTAATGTATCACGAAAAACAGAGAACAAATTAGTAGACTAACCAAATGGAAGAAACCATTCTAGCATTCAAACCCTCATAAACTAAGTTAGTGTAAAATGTGCCTTGTTAGGAAGGGGGGTAAACTGGCTGGTCAGGGGCCTTTTCATGCTTTAAAGCTCCTTGATGGGGTATGAGGATCACATGGAGACCTGTGGGAGTCAAATGTAGATAATAGTTGATTATATTCAGTGCTTCATAATTACATCATGTGAAAATTGACAAAAGTGTTTTAAAAGAATTATTTTTTTCTTTACAATGTTCTGCCCCTAAATAAATAACCTTGCACCTATCTTGAAACTCTATAGTAATGTCTGCATAGCTGGTGGCTGTCACATGCCATTTCTATAGCAACACACAACAGACGGTCAGACAAAATACCCTCTATTTGACAGTGGCATCTCGTAGTCTGTTTCTGAGGAGACTTGCATACACCCCGGGCATCCATTATACTACTGGAACATCCTATCCCAATAATGATCTGAATTTATATAGTACCAACATATTCCACAGCACTTTACAATACAGATGGTATAGATACAGACATATCACATGTGACAGGAACAAAACTATTAACAGATCAGACAGGAGGTGTAAGGGCTCTGCTCACAAGAGCTTACAATCTGAAGAAATAGAGGTGAGACAAAAGGTGAGGTTGTCTACATAAAAGTGGATGAACCTTGCATCCAAACAGTACATTTACATTAAGATAAGTGCCTATGAGTGCGTTAATGCATGGAGTGTCAGAAATGTGGGTGACTGCCTAAAAAGATATATTTTTTTCACAGGTAGCTTCAGACCTACACTGTTTGGTCAGGTTGTGGGTGGTTTGATTTCAGTGATTAGCATATTTAGCTCCTCTATAACTAGCTGAGCTGTTAAACTGACATAAGTGTAGGAGATTTAACCATCATTAAACAAAAGCTACAGGGCTGTGAGGAGTGAATACAAGTGATTTTCACTAATTGATTAATCTAATCTTGTTAGAGATGAGAACTGCTTCCTCCGACCATGGAGTTGTTACCCTGTGCTCACTGTCTAATCAGAAAGGGAAAGCAGGACGGTAACCTAGAGACACTTGTGTGCTCTCAGAGCAGATAAAATCTCTTATCTCCTGACCCTCCATGATGAAAGCTAATTTTTGTAGTGAGAAAATCCCTTTAAGTGACAATCAATTGCACTTCCACAGTTAGTATTGGTTCTGTCCACAGTGGTTAACAGAATGTAAGGGAATGCAGGTTTTCATCTTGTAACCACTATAAAAGTATGTGGGCTTCACTGCTATATATCCTTAGCTTGCTACTGCTAAGTAGCTGCTAACTGGTAGAGCTGATGGGAAGTTTGTTTCTGGCTTTCCACGCGGTCAGTACCAGATAGTCAGTCAAACCAGTCAAACCAAAATCTAATCTAATAACAAAGAAATCAGAATATAGCAAGAAAAGGAAAACTAGTCAAAGTGACAAAAAACAGGAGGTCAAACAATTCAAGGTCAGACCCAGTAAGACGCGCTAGGAGTAATACAGAAATGTGGTCAGATGATAGCTGTGTTAAAGTAGAGAACAATTCACAAGTGCACCAGATAGCATACAAGACTCCGTAAATGCCAAAAAGGAAGGTGCAGCGCCAACTCAAATAGAGCCAAGCTCACAAATTGGCTACCCTGATTTAGCCCTGAATGGTCTGCTGACCGAACCTTCTGACTGGTTGGAAAATGTACACACCCTGCTTCATCTCACTTCCAATGGTATAGGCAGGACCTGCATACCAACAACATTTTAAGGAGCTGTAGGAACATGGAAAGGTGCATATGTTACACAGAGAAACCCAGGTGTGACATAGAAGGGCATTTATTGCATTTACAGAGCATGTGATGAACACCACATGCCCTATACTTATAATTTTTTTAAATCTTAAAATGCCTACAGAATTTTTCTTTGATATAGTTTGGTGAAGTATAGACCTCTATGGAAGATCATCTATCCTTCAGTCTACCAGGTTGTTACTGATTTCTGGACCAGGAAAAAAGGATTGTGATTGTTTACTGTGTTTGTAGTGCAGGTATTGGAAGTGATCACGCTTTGTGTTATACTACCAAACTTTTCACCAGAATGACACGGTGGTAAGGAAGTTAGAGAAGCTCTTTTTCTATGTAATGTGAAGAGCTCCATCTATAATTTTACATGTAGATATGTTGACTGCTTTAGAGATTTCTCCACCTCCTCCAAACAGTAACCCTACATCTCTATAGCTGGTAAACTTGGCAGAATTTATCTATTGAAAATGTGAGCAATTTAGATAGATATAGTATAATGTGTACAGTTAGCTTTTCTATGCCAGATAATCCAGATGATTTCTAATGTGTTTGATTGTCATCCTTTGACGTCTTATGAGCAAGCAATGGTTGGATTTGAACATGCCTAATCCGTTATTCCCCTGAAAGTCCAGGCCATTTTTTCCCCTTCTTCTGTTGGACCGAGTAGAGACGTTTATGGATAGATCAATGAGCTTTTGGCTGACAATTATGTTATGTACAGCCAGCGTGAGGAGCCATACTTGAGATACATTGAGCTGCACACCTTTATTAAGATCTGTAACATTTTACAGCATGTAAATCCATGGTTGTTCAGCAATTTACAATTTTCTCAACACCGATCAGACTGTGACAAAATAATAAAAGTTATAATGTTTTACCAATCTCTCACTGCTCTTGTTCTGGTGCTTCCTGGACCTACCTCTCTCTGCTTCCTGATCCCTCTCAATTGATTGCAGCAGTGATTTGCTGCAGTGTTTGCATGTCCAATGTTTACCAGGTCCAGAAAGTAGAGATTGACAGGGGACTAATGGGGTATGATCTGCGTGTTAAATGACTGGCAAGGGTACCTGACCTGTCTGATACATAGCGCTCTCCTTGACATCTCTAGCATCGTTTGCAGCCATCATTTTTGCTCATAGTGAATCGAATTTCATCACTTAACAGTACTGAGGACCCCTGGTCAATTGTCCACTGTAGATGCTCCCAGACCCATGCAAGACAATGATGCCTGTGTGTGTGTGTGCCTGGTGGTGTGGTCAGGTTGTCTAGCACGCAGACCATGCTGATAGTAATGGTTACAAATGGTTTGATGTGACACTTGGTTGCCTCAGTCCTTAATAATTTCAAACTTTATAGAAAACGATTCAATGTGTATACAGTCCATACCATTCAGAGGAGGATACAGCCTACTGCGCCGGTCTGAGGAAGGAGGAGTAAACCTCCGAAACGTCACTGCGGGGCGCGGTGCAATCCTCATGGCTGCTTTTCCAAACAGCTCCGTGTTCTTAACAAGCTATGGACACTAAGTAAGAACTTTCTATGTTGTCTTCGCTAAAGTTGTAAATAATTCTCGCATTACAGGTTCAACTCGTTGCTAGAGTGTTGAAAGATTAAAATGTTTGTCCTGAATTGTATGGACTGTATACACATTGAATCGTTTTCTATAAAGTTTGAAATTATTAGGACTGAGTCTTTATTATCTGGAGTATACGTATATTGGGCGTTGGAGAAAAGCCTGTAATTCTACGGTCCTTCCTGTTGATGTGTTACATAACTGAAGAAAAATATGGTCGGTTTACTATAATAGACACTTGGTTGCCTCTCACCTCCTTTAAATATGCCTGGAGTTATGTGGCATTCATCATCCGTTTCCTCAGGGCATTGTTTTCAGTGTGTGATGTAATCAAGGGACGCCACTTCTTTGCCTTTCTGTGACTCTTCCAGTGTCTCTATATCTCTGTTACAACCTGCTGATGACACTCTAAGCTCAGTAGCCACTTCCATCTGATAGGATGCTGCTTGAAGCCTCGCACTGGGGAGGTACTGTTGATCAATTGTAATGTGTTGTCTTGGTGGTCTCATGATGGCAAAATGTGAACAGTATGATGAGGAGACTGTTTACATCCCAATTCAAATCGATCTTCTAAATGTGTTGAGCGATTCAGGGATCAAACACCTGTTGTGAATTTTGCCATTAAACTTATTGTTAGAGATCAGCAAGTTGTGCAAAAAGTACTGAAACCTTGAACATTTGGACATGTGCAATTTTAAAGTTAAGAGATGTCTCATTTAATTCAATAAAGAAAGTTTTAAAGAAATGTTATGTTCATCCTGAGATGTCAACCAAAAGCCAGATATTCCTAACTTTTTGTGAGTAGTGTATACAGCATCCTACGTTATGCATAAAATGATATGTTACTGTATACTGTATAGTAATGGGCTCTCATTTTCCCAGAAATTAGGTTTTATTTTTCCACTAAGATAATGAAAAGAGGGAGTCTTCTGGAGACCTGATGCTTCACTTCATTGTCATAGGATGCTCAAGCAGCTCAAGTCGTTTCCATATGTCTATATCACATAATCCTTCTGTGGCTCTCACCGGCAGTGAGGTCTCACGGAACTGTGAATAGCACATTGTGTGGACTTCATATTCTTACATCAGAATCTTCTACTCTTTCAAATTAAACATTTAATTTACTACTGACTACATTTAATTCATTTAATTGCTATTTTCAATCCACTGAGGTCTGCTCAAGCATAGCCAGTTGGCAGAGCTTAACCTTCCCTACTGTACAACGTTTCTAATTTGAAATTTGTTACGTTCCAAACTCCTGTCATTTGCCATCTAGACGCCGGCAAAGACGCAGCATTTTAATACCCTGTTAATGTGGATATAAATAACTCTGAGACACCTTGAGGCATAACATGCGTTTCATTTTACTTTCCAATCACTCCTCATTATTGTGCGGAGGAGGAGGGCTTGGTCATAATGTTATAGGAAAATAAGAGAAAATCGTCTGATTTTGGGCTTGTTTTACGGTGATCCTCGCTAGTGTTGGAGTAAATATTATAGGTTACCATGCAGCTTCTGTCTGACACATTTATTGCACGCCTTGTTGAGTGACCCATATATCATAATATTTTTAATCAAGGGATGTTCTTTATATTAAAGTGGGAATAAATCTTTACCTTACATGATAAATAGACCAGCTGGATACACCCTTGTGGTGGTAATATTCCTCTGTGCATTGAATCTGCACACAAATAAGTCCTCTGCTGCTTTTTTCTAACCTTCAGTCACTGTTATGCTTGGATTCTGGAGCTGTTCTAATGAGCCTGTGGTGTTCCAGGCCACCACCAATAAACATGGCCTTGGGTTGTGAGTGTGAACCCTGCATACTTATGCCAAACTGATAAATGAGTTACTGGCTCTGAATAGAAAATACGGAAAATGACCATAAAACGTTTATGATCTAAGCTCTCTTAAAGGATAATGCAGACCTAAAAATCCCCAAAACCTGCCTGTGCTCCCATAGCATTACCTTTGATGTTTCCTGTAGAAAGGATTAGCTGTATTGCTGGTCATAATAGCTCTCTTGGGATTGTTGCTGTCTTTCTCTCAGTTCCTCCTGGCAATCAGTCAGCATCTATAGCAGCCACTCTCTTTGTGCAGTGTGTGTACATATGACTTGATCAGCGAGCCTTGTGTAGTTTTTTGTCCCATCTCCTGTAACACCTTCTGCAGAAGTTTCTGAAGAGAATAAATCCATTTCATTATCAGTCAATAAATGATGAACAAGAATTTCCCTTTACTTTTCAAGAAACAGCAGCAACGTTCTACACTATTCCCTCAGGATACAATGGCCTCAGGACACAATATTTTCACCATATGATGCTCTTTCCTTGGTCATTGTATCGTGAAACCACACTCGCCATACAATGTCCCAGACACTGCTGATCTACAGCTCATATGATTGATTGGACGATCCAAACAATAATCATGAACGTTTTACTGTTAAATCATCTGTATTAGTGAAGTGCATGCAGTGATGAAGTGGTCTAGTAGCGCCTCTCTACAGTACAGTGCGGTACTATGTGTCTTGTTCTGCTCTTTACATGTGCCAAGATAAGCGACTCTTTTGGACACCATGTGAGGGCCCCAATTTATATTTTTCTGGTACATTCTGTATAAAGTACATTTATGCAAAAAAGTTCCTATCCTTAAAGGGGTTTTGCCATGATGTAATGTTGATGTGGGATCCTCCAAAATGGGTATTTAATCACTTTTCTAAATATATGTAATTATAAAAAGTGAACCCTCTGAGAGCTACAGCTTGACTAAGATGCCCTTAGTCTTCTGACTGTTTACATTAGCTATGACCAGGAGCTGACAGTAGCTGATCTGGCCGCGCTTGCATTGTTTGCACTTCTCATCTGATGGCAGGGCACATGAACGAGCTTTGAAGGGAGTGGGAGAAAAGAGCCTGTGTCTTTTGTATAGAGAACTACTGGTTGTAATGTAATTATCTTAGTAAACATGCAGAGTCTCCCTGGCTCCCTGCTCAGCCCTCCTCCCACCCCTGCAGCAGTCTGTGAACGAACAAAAGAAAGCTGCCTTCTTGGAACTTATCTTCTCTCCTGAGCAGATAAGAGGGAGAAACCAAACCTGTATAGCTTGTGCACAATACAGTAATCCTCTGTGGATTAGCCAAACAATGTTTACTCAACTACAGAGACTGAGTATCAGCCTCGGGAGCATGCATGGGAGGTGGAGCGATGACATCACAGAGGAGGTACTTGTTTTTTTAAACACAGAAACACAACGCCCCTTTTCTCAAGACTTTACATCAGTGTATTAGCCTGTTAGTTGAGGAAGTCGCTTCTTGGCAAAACCCCTTTAATATAAAAAATAATTTCCACCTTCCAGCAGCTCTTTCTGTTATATATAAGGACTTGCTTTATCTGTATGAGTTATCTGCTTAATTTTCCCGTAACTTTCATTTTGCGTTATGCTTGACCTTTTCAAGCTGTGGAACCAATTGCCAGCTTTTCATAGATTTAGGCTATGGCCACACAGCAGTGACAAAATACGTATCGGATTCAGATTGCGAATCCGGCCGGTATTTTATCGTCTTTTGAATGGTTTTGGGGGACAGTTCTGATTGCGGATTCTCCTATTCTTACCCATTGACTAGCACACCTTCTGTCCGAAAACCGGGTGGAAGATTGTGCATATTCCGTTTTTTTCGGAATGCCGGCGGTTAGAAATCCGTCCGGCTGAAATCCGTTCTGTGTAGACCGTCGGGCGGATTTTCTATTAATGTCTATGGGGATTGTTGCTTGTCGGTTTCCCCCCGTCCGCCGCATCCAATCCCTGAACGACCGGGCCCGTGTCCCGAATGCTCAGAGACGGCCTGGAAGTCGGGGACTAATGTCCCCGACTCCCGGGGCTGCGCGGTGTCAGCGGAGCCGAGTGCCGCTGGCGCTCCGCTGATCGCCCTGGCAGGCCTAAAGCGCTAGGCCTTAAGCCTGCCAGGCGCCGGCCCCTACTAGTGGTGTAGGCGCGCGGTGACGTCACATCACCGCGCCACCTATGCAGGGTGGCAGTTGCCGGCAGGGAGCGTGAGCGAGGTAAGTGGCTGTCTGTTTGTTTTTTTGTGTTTTTTTTTTTTACTACCTAATGGGGGGCCCTGATTACCTAATGGGGGCCCTGACTACCTAAAGGGGGGCCCTGACTACCTAAAGGGGGCCTGGCTACCTAAAGGGGGGCCCTGACTACCTAAAGGGGGGCCCTGGCTACCTAAAGGGGGCCCTGACTACCTACAGGGGGACCTGACTAACTAAAGGGGTCCCTGACTGTCTAAGGGGACCCTGACTGTCTACAGGGGGACCTGACTACCTACAGGGGGACCTGACTACCTACAGGGGGACCTGACTAACTAAAGGGGTCCCTGACTGTCTAAGGGGACCCTGACTGTCTACAGGGGGCCCTGACTGTCTACAGGGGGCCCTGACTGTCTAAGGGGGCCCTGACTGTCTAAAGGGGGCCCTGACTGTCTAAAGGGGGCCCTGACTGTCTAAAGGGGGCCTTGACTAACTAAAGGGGGCCCTGACTGTCTAAAGGGGGCCCAGGCCACCTAAAGGGGCCCCTGACTACCTAAAGGGGGGTCCCTAACTTCTTGCAGCCTATATAAAGGGGACCCTAACTACCTACAGCCTAACTAACTGGGACTCACCAACACCTACCTACAGCCTACCTAACTGGGGTCCACCAACCTAACTGTAGCCTATCAACTTGCCTAACTGGGGCCTGCTTATCTAACTGGGGGCTACTTACCTACCCACCTGTGGCTAGGTACCCACCAACCTACCTGGGTCCGGCCTACCAACTTATATAGCGGGGGTCTACCTACCTAAATAGGGCCTATCTAGGTATCTGGGGCCTTTCCCATTTGCCTACGTACCTGGTAATATAATTGAGAGGTAAGCAGCCCATAGTTGTAGCATTATCTCCAGGGGGTTAGTCCTCTCCCCACCCTCCAACCCCTTAGGATACTAGGCCTCTAAGTTATGGCTTGTACCTGTTCTTTCATCCCTGGGAAGTTTGTACAGAGGTGGGAATAGGTGAAGAGATGCTGGAAAATTGAGGATTCTAATATATTTGTGTGTAAATTCTGCTGGAATGAGTTGTGGCAGGGACAAGTCATCATGGTGGTGTGGAACGGATGCAGAAGAAAAGGGAATAAGAACGACTCATAAGAGAAGAGAACGACTCATCAGATATGATGTCTCCGGTGAGTCCCTGATTTCAGGGGTTATTTTACTTCTATATTGGATCAGTGCTGTATTCACTGTAATGTGATGTGACCTGAGCTGGTGTCTGCCCTTTCTCTGGTCTCTATATGGTGGAGTTGTAGGTTATACCTGAGTTGGTGTCTGACCTCTCTGTGGTCTCTATATGGTGGTGTTGTAGGTTATACCTGAGCTGGTATCTCACCACTATGTGGTCTCTATATGGCGGAGATGTAGGTTATACCTGAGCTGGTGTCGGACCTCTATGTGGTCTGTATATGGCGGTGTTGTAGGTTATACCTGAGCTAGTGTCTGACCTCTATGTGGTCTCTATATGGCGGTGTTGTAGGTTATACCTGAGCTGGTGTCTGACCTCTATATGATCTCTATATGACAGTGTTGTAGGTTATACCTGAGCTGGTGTCGGACCTCTATGTGGTCTCTATATGGCAGTGTTGTAGGTTATACCAGAGCTGGTGTCTGACCTCTATGTGGTCTCTATATGGAGGCATTGTAGGTTATACCTGAACTGGTGTCTGACCTCTATGTGGTCTCCATATGCTGGTGGTGTAGGTTATACCTGAGCTGGTGTCTGACCTCTATGTAGTCTCTATATGGGGGAGTTGTAGGTTATACCTGAGGTTGTGTCTGACCTCTCTGTGGTCTCTATATGGTGGTGTTGTAGGTCATACCTGAGCTGGTGTCTGACCTCTCTGTGCTCTCTATATGGCGGTGTTGTAGGTTATACCTGAGCTGGTGTCTGACCTCTATGTGGTCTCTATATGGCAGTGTTGTAGGTTATAACTGAGCTGGTACCTGACCTCTCTGTGCTCTCTATATGGCGGTGTTGTAGGTTATACCTGAGCTGGTGTCTGACCTCTATGTGGTCTCTATATGGCAGTGTTGTAGGTTATAACTGAGCTGGTATCTGACCTCTATGTGGTCTCTATATGGCAGTGTTGTAGGTTATATCTGAGCTGGTGTCTGACCTCTATGTGGTCTATATATGGCGGTGTTTGTAGGTTATACCTGAGGCTGGTGTCTGACCTCTATGTGTGTCTATTATGGAGGTGTTTGTTGGTTATACCTGAGCTGGTGTCTGACCACTATGTGGGTCTCTATATGGAGGTGTTGTAGGTTATACCTGAGCTGGTGTCTGACCTCTATGTGGTCTCTATATGGTTGTGTTGTAGGTTATACCTGAGCTGGTGTCTGACCTCTCTGTGTGAAAAAACTTTGAGACTCTCGGTTCACATATTTTGATCAAAAGATGTTTAAGCTGCCCACGACTTTCAACGTGATCTCAAAATCGGGCAGTCCTATTGCTATCTTTAACCTCTCAATAGAGCCAATCAGGCCTCTCACTGGGTCAAACCGACCTCCATATTCAGAGAGAAAAAAAAAAAAACACCCAACCTGCAAGCTGCCCTTCTTATGACAGCCTGTGAGAGTGGGCGGGGACAGAAACCCAAAATGGAAGCATCCCTTCCTTCCCATATAGGTTAAAATCAATGTACACCAAGTATGACCTCTATGTGGTCTCCATATGGTGGTGTTGTAGGTTATATCGGCGCGGGTATAATGCCAGCGTACATGGGTCCCTGATTGTAAGAGTGAGGGAACACCTGACCCTGTGATAAGGAGTTAGACTTATACTTTCTTGCTGGTGTTTATTTTAGAAGGTGGTGAGGTGCGTGACCAAGGGAAACATGAAGGGGGATATTGTATGTGGGTGGAGGGGATATTGTATGTGGGCTGGTGGTGGGGGATATGGATGGGGCTACTTAGCCATAGGTCTATGATATGTTGGACTGACAAATGTGTGACTACATTGTACTACACAATACAGTTCTGTTTTGTACACTGTATTATGTGGTAAAATGGGCGCATTTATGTCCGAGAGGCCGGTAATATTTTCATGTACAGTAGGGTGGGCCCCCCAAGATCAACTCCCCTGTGGGCCCCAGACCTCCCAGTCCGACACTGATCAGACTAAAGCTATCTTCCTAAATGATAACCTTTAGGGTATATCTGCACTATGGATTCTGCGTCAAAATCCCCATGAAATCTATTTCCCTTGCATTCACCTGACACAGATTTTCTTGTCGCAGATTTAAAATCCTGCCCCCCAGCCAAAAAAAAAAAGACCTTTAACTTTTTGATAGGGAATCTGCATCGGTTCTTTCACTGATATCTATGTGGAAACTGAAGGTCTGTGTCATACTATTTTGATACAGATTTGCCCCTGAATTCACAATAAAATCTGCACTAACCTCCATTGGCTGTTTTAAAAAAAAAAAAATCCATGCTGAAAATCCAGGTTAAAATCCTTCTCAAACAACATGTCATAATTCATTTGTACATAATAAAATCTGTGTCTAAAATCCGCACTGATTTTTATGTGTGAAAATCTGTCATGTGAAAGAGGAATATGTAGAGAGAGGAATATTGTATGTTAAATTGCAGCGCACACAATAAAAATTATTGTTTTTTTTCTACAGGAGAAAAAAAGAATTGCAATTTACAATGCCGCACGACAGTGGGATATTCAGCAAAACAGAATCATACCTGGCACAAACTCAGACCAGAAAGGTGACGGTCCTGTAAGCCCTTCTCATAAACCATGCCAGCTGAATGGATCGACTCCTTATGACTTTAATGATGACAAGAGGTAATCTAAAAATTTAATATAAGAGATTGTACTGTGTGAAGTAGTGCAAACTATGCAGACATGAAAAAAGCAACAGGAAATAAAATACCATTAACATCCTGTTGTATATAAAGGGCTGTTTACTATGTATCTAAATGTATTTTTACTTTTTGAAGCGATATAGAACTGATTTTTACCAATTGCCAACCAACGGGGGGTCAGCATATACCGTAAGTCTATGTCTCCACTGAACAGAAAAATTATTGTATTTTCGGCGGTTTTAGGAATCCAAAGCTGCCGAAAATACGATCATTCAGGAAGTTCATAGACTTAAATAGAAAAAAAAGTCCTGTTTATTACTGTCCCTGTCTTTACCATCACTATATACACAGTTCTCGATGAGCATTGCATACAAAATTCAGTAGTTAACCCCAAGGCAGTTATAAGATCAGACCCAGATCAGCTCTGTAGTGAGTTGGGGGGTGATACTTCATCTGTAACTGGATCTTATGTATCAGCAACAAAAAAAGTTAGGTAAAATGCCCTCAGAGGTCTTTTTCTGGCTTAATGTGGGGGCCTCAGTATGTAAAATAAATAAAAAAAAGTAAAAACACCAAAAAATTTAAATAAAAGAGCCCAAGCCACAGCTTTGTAACCCTGCTCTGACAACTCCAAAACTATACATCACCTTAATGGAAAATGTCCTTAATGGAAAACTGATGACTTTACAAAACTTTCTTTAGTACCACATTTTGCTAAAAAAAACAATGAAAACTTGTGAGAAACAGATATTTTTTTCTATTTATATCTTTTTATATCTAATGTAAAATGTGTATAAAAATAAATCCCTATGCATCATAGAAAAAAACAGTAAAAATAGTGTTCAAACCCATATGTACCAACAAAAAAATAAATGTGCCTGGTCAGGAACATGGGGAAACAACCCGGAAAGAAACTGATTAAATATTCTAAAATATTTACCAGTAAATATGTTTATATACTGTAAGGGTATGTTCAGATGATGTACTGCGGAAAGTACAGTACGCGCCGCAGTACATCGTGTCTTTCGGGAGCTTGCGCTAATACGCGCGTATACCTGCGGCGCGGGGGTCGGCAGCCCGCCTGCCCCATTGACATTCATTACTCACGGCGAGTATTCGCCGCAAATAATTGACATGTCAATTAACTCCGCGCTCATACAATACGATCTTATTGTACAAACGGGGAGAGGAGGCGTAATCCATAGTTCTCTATTAGAACTATGGATTACCGTAATTTCGGCGTGCATCTCGTCCGTATTAGAGCGCAAATACGCGGCGAAATGCGCGCTGAAATTACCAGCATAGTCTTTTCCTACTGGGTTTGTATAATTCTGCACCCTATGAAACAAAGCAATATTGGAGAAAAGTGTTTGCTGTACCAGGATTCTGGTCAACACAAAATCTAGAGCATCAACATCTGATTTGTTACCCAAGTTACGGTGCTAATCTAAAAAATATATTTGTACGCCAACTTTGACACATTATACATGTTTGCTATATTTTAAACTACATATAGAAACAGTGTTAAAGAAAATAAGTTCTAGGGGTTTATTAACATATTTACAGTGAATGGTATAGGTTTCTGTACTGGGGCTTGCATGGCAGTTGGTTTCTTATGTTCTGCCAGATGGGTATGATGGAAAAGTAGTATCCACGGAGCAAACGTAAACTGATCCCTTACCTTCAAAATGCTATACAAGACAAAATACTGGGCCCAGTCAAGTGCTGCAGGAATTATTTACTGTAATAGAAAGACCATTGCTTCTAGTATTTAAGGATTCTATTTGACAGAGCCTGTTCCACATGGTTAGTGCACAGCAAACTTGTTGCCAGTTATAAAAAAGGGGGGGAGGGCAAAATGCAAATCCAGAAACTATAGGCCAGAAGCTATAGCTTAAAGGGCCTATCTCACTGATTAGAATTGAACATGTAGGTAAAGGATAGAGCAGTTGTCATCTTCTATTTGTTTAAAGGGGTTGTATGAGAAACCCCCCAAAATAAGATGGAAGAATACTAAAGATAAGCATTAAATCTATGTCACAATCCAGTGTGTGAGCTACTTACAACCGTTGCTACACTGCATATTATTGCCATGTTTTTATCCTCACTGGACTAGTGGACGTGGCTACAGTTGTAGGCGTGGTGTATGAAAACTACATTTCCCACAACAGTTTGCTTCCTTCCAGCTGAGCTATAGATTCTATATACTATATTCACACCAAATGTATTTATATATAGCAATGTTTACACCCACAGTGAAGGAAATAATCATTTGATCCTTTGCTGATTTTGTAAGCTTGCCCACTGACAAACACTGTCTATAATTTTAAGAGTAAGTTAATTTTAACATTGAGAGATAAAATATTTGAATTTTGCTGAGAGAAATAAGTATTTGATCCCTTACCAACCATTAAGAGTTCTGGCTCCTACAGACCAGTTATACGCTCCTAATCAACTCGTTATCTGCATTAAAGACAGCTATCTGAAATAGTCATCTTTATAAAAGACTCCTGTCCACAGACTCAGTCAGACTCTAACCTCTACAACATGGGCAAGACCAAAGAGCTTTCTAAGGATGTCAGGGACAATATCATAGACCTGCACAAAGCTGGAATGGGCTACAAAACCAAAAGTGAGACGCTGGGTGAGAAGGAGATGACTGTTGGTGCAATAGTAAGAAAATGTAAGAAATACAATATGACTGTCAATTGACATCGATCTGGGGTATCCTTGATCATGAGGAAGAGAGATCAGCCTAAAACTACACAGGGGGAACTTGTTAATGATCAGAAGGCAGCTGGGACCACATTCACCAAGAAAACCATTGGTAACACATTACGCCGTAATGGTTAAAAATCCTCCAGTGTCCGCAAGGTTCCCCTGCTCAAGAAGGCACATGTGCAGACCCATCTGAAGTTTGCCAATGAACACCAACACCTGAATGATTCTGTGAGTGATTGGGAGAAGGTGCTGTGGTTAGATGAGACAAAAATTGAGCTCTTTGGCATTAACTCAAGTCGTCATGTTTGGAGGAAGAGAAATGCTGCTTATGACCCAAAGAACACTGTCCTCACTGTCAAGCATGGAGGTGGTAACATTATGTTTTGGGGTTATTTATCTGCTAATGGCATAGGACTACTTCACCACATCAATGGGAGAATGGATGGAGCCATGTACCGTAAAATCCTCAGCGACAGCCTTCTTCCCTCCGCCAGGACATTAAAAAGGGGTCGTGGCTGGTTCTTCCAGCAAGTCAATGACCAAAAACATACAGCAAAGGCAAAAAAGGAGTGGCTCAAAAAGAATCACATTAAGGTCAGGGAGTGGCCTAGCCAGTCTCCAGACCTTAATCCCATAGATACTTATGGAGGGAGTTGAAGCTCCGAGTTGCCAAGCGACAGCCTCAAAATCTTAATGATTTAGAGATGATCTGCAAAGAGGAGTGGACCAAAATTCCTCCCTAGACATATTAAGATGCGCACAACCTACAGGAATTGACTCAACTACAAAAACATACTGACTGCCCTGTGCCTTGCCAACAAGGCCCGTTCTGCCACGTAAGTATTAAGGTACTTGTTTGCCACGAGCGGATCAAATACTTTTCTCACTGCCAAAAGCAAAACTAAATGTATACTAGATTTTAAATTCTCACTGTATTAAAATGTATGACCTACACCTTAAAATTATAGACTGTTCTTGTCTTTGTCAGTGGGGCAAAATGCTACACGATCAGCCCAAGCGGATGCAAATAATGGATTTCATTCATTAGTCGTATATGAATGCACACTTTGCTTAGGAACATGTCTCCTTTCATAAACTGCAAGACGTCCCTATCTACACAAGTCTCTCAGGCACTGACTTGACGCACAGAACACACGAATGCTCAAGTATGTCCAGCCAGCTTAACCAGGAAGTAACTCCGAGAGAGATCTTTAAGTCCTATGCTGGTAATTCTCTGCCATTTCAGGACCAGGATTTTGCAAGGTAGGCCAGCACGAGCGGCCATTTTTCTTACTGGCCTATACATTGATTATTCCTCTAGACAAAATTAGCCAGACTTTTACTAAGTTAAAGATATTTCAGCCTATGTTTTCATTGACGACATGTTAGTTTATGTATTCTATTTCTTCTTATCCCTGGAGAACCCCTTACTTTAAGATAAGCTTGTCAGTTATCAAACACACCCTCTCTCTGTTTGCTTCTAGCAGATGAGCTTGAGAAAAATGATTAGGGGGAACACGCGCCGACAGAGCCACGGCCTGCCTCCTGTTTCTGTAACACCCATATAATTGTGGAGAGAACCACACACATGCATGGCCACCTCTCCATTCATTTCATCATCTGGCATTATGCTGTGGGCATTGGGAGCCCAGCTCCTTAAACAGACGGGTTAGATGGCGAACAATTGCCTGCAGGTCCCAGAGGCAAGACCTCCATCTTTTAGAATTATAGCATACGTCATGCCTATAAATGTGTACTATGTTTAAACTATGACCTTTTAAATGCTAAGAAAGATATAATGTAAATCCCCACTCATGCTGTGCCTAATCTTGCATTATGGATATCGTGAAATATTTAGTGCCAAAGCACTTCACCCCAGCTTGCACGAGTTGATAACAATTATAATCTCCATTGATGCATTGTAACTCGACAGCATTGGTTGACTATTTTAGTGCTAAATGGGCATTAAAATACAGTGGACATCTGCGCGTGTTCCATATCTTGCATAGTATTTTGGTCCATATATAGTTCTGCAAACAATTGAGTACCAAATCCGAAGGATTAAGCAAGCCAATACATACCACATCTTTACTGCGGCCCGTCAAAGGTCCTTGCGAAAAATGAGATTTCGAGTTATGTACCTGTAATTATTATTATATTTTTTAATGCCTTGCCAATAAACATGTCCTTGTTCGCCTAAAAGCATAGTTCTTAGAACTCAGTAAATCACACTAGATTTCATTTTTATATCGTACTAGAATTTTATATCACTGCAGACAGGGTTGTATTGCGCAGTGTAACGTGACCAGGCGCGTTTTAGCGCCCCTCTTTCATTATGTATTTAGAACTCTCGATAAGTGCTCTGACTGAGATGATGAGTTGGGTTACATTAAAATACATTCACACACAGAAAACATACTTTTTAACGTTGACAATGATATTGAAACCTGTTGAATAATGATATCCATGTTTACAATAGATCTTCTTAAGGCAGTCATGTTCCTACACAGCACTGGGATTTGCATTGTTTTTTCAACTTATTCAGTATTTTAGAATCACTTGAATAATCCGACTGAGATACCCAGCGCTGCGGTATGACCCTCAAATAGGAAATCTTGTGATGTAAGTCTTCACAGCATGGGACTTATTTACTGAGGTTTCTTGTTAAACCGCAAAAAACCATCCAGGGCGGATTATGTAGATACATGTTGTATATTCTTCGTAGACAGAGCTGGTCAAGATTCCCGTAGTGCCATGTACTGCCGCACAGTCGGAATCCGATAAATACTGACCAGGGTGTTTGTGTTGCTGATCAGCCGATTGTGAAAATGTTGTTGGATTTTTGTGACAGCCATTTTTCATATGGCCCTGTAGTAGCCTTTAGACCTAGCCTAAGGGTACTTTCACACAATCCATGTTTTTTTGCAGACATGCACAGCATTAATTACTTTTCTGAGAAATAAAAATAAACACGACCAAAAAATGCTTATCGAATTTATGAGTCGAAGCCACCATAAGGGTATGTTCACACCTGTAAAGTGTGTTTTTAGATACATGTTCTGCATTACCGCATTTTTTAGGGATCGCAAAACTGAACCAACAGCACATCTAAAATGTGCAGTGCTGATTTTAACATTGCTTTTCGCAATGGTAAAACACGCATTGCGGTTTCACGGCGATACTGATATGCAGATGGAATGTTTTACATAGCATACTTTGATGCATGCGGTTCTTTCGTTACTCCATTCAAAAGAAAATTGACATGTCAATTCATTGATCCCCAGGAAAAGCTAGCCAGCAGACAATCCTATTTTAAAACTATAGGGTGATTCTGCTGCCTGCAAAAACTGATCAAATATGTAGCAGCACCTTTTGGGATCTACATGTTGGATGCTTTTTTTGGTGCCCAGCGCTTGCTTGACTTATAAGTTTTTGGGATTTGAAAAACCATTATTCAAGAACACTGATACAGTACCCTAGGAACATTAAAAGGGTGTAAATTTACTCGTTTCTTACATTTTTATTTCTAGTTTCATTGCCACGTGCTTTATTTAGCCTAATAGCAACACTGTGCTGCAAGACCCACATTCTGCAAGAAAAGTGCCGTCATTAAGTATAGCAGAACTTCTAGTATGCATATACTTTGATCGGAATAATAATCTATTTAAAAAACTCTTAAAGGGAACCTGTCATGTGGTTTATTCTCGACTCCTGTAACTTTGAAAGAAAAGATTGTGATAAGGAGAGATGAAGCCCTAAAATCATGGTAATATGTAGAATTTGATGACGATGTGGATTAATCGCCAGATATGGGTGAAAAGTAAGAACAAACAATAAAACAGAGATTGATCGAAGTACTCCGCTTCATATATCCTGGCCCACTGTTATGCTTGATCCACTCTATTGTTACACAAGATGCTGTCGAATACGTTGTTATATGCCGGGAATAGCGGAACCATGGATTTCCACTGTATCTTTTTAGTATTTTCCTTGATTTTTTTTTTTTTTTTATCGATTTCTCACTTAAAAAATTCAGTTCCAAAATCAAATTCGGTATATATATCACTAGAGCTCAGCTTACTGATCTGCTATTCATCTTGCTCCTCAAGATATAGGCACTGCATAAACCACCGACTAGGTTCCCTTCTTTAAGATCCCTTCTAGTCGGGAGTTACTGCCCCCGATAGTGAAAATAAATAAAAAAACTTATAATTTGTTAGGTTAATTATGATGTCTATGCAAGAGATTAAGTCTTTCCTATCTTGGGTCACTGGCCGCTCCTTCGCCCAAAGTAGCTGTAATGTACCAGTATACAAGCGATGAGGGATGGTGTGTCTGCTTCAGAACTTGCGTGACATTATAGCTCGCCACCAAGGACTACTTGGATTGCAGACATTCTAATTTGCGGTGTTTTATAAGGGTTGTCTCACTACAAGGACAATGCCGTTTTTGTATGGTAAAGGTCTTCGCTAAACAAGGTTACGTTTACAATATATGTCCACTTAACCGTGTACCCAGCTACCTAATTTCTAAGATTATCCTGGCCCACTTTGTTACTGGGCCTGCATCAGCCTCCTCAGCCGTCACTATAACTACAGACATGCTTCGTATCTCTCTATGATAGGCAGCCAAGCACCCAGCACATTGGTAGCTATAGCTTCAAGAACCTGGGCTTCTACTGCAGCCTGGGACGTAGAAGCCAGTAAACAGCCCCTGAAATCCAAAATGAAACCAGAAAACAGGAATTAAGTAAGATGAATGAATGTGAGTGAGACAACTCTTTTAACATTACTTAAACCTACAGCTACAGTACAGTACAGTAGATGCCAGTTTAGTCTTGATGTGTTGCCTTCCCTAGTAACTGCCCTGAGTTAGTAAATACAGTGAGTGAAAGCAGTTATTACAGATGTATTTCTTAACGCTCAGAAGTAGAATTTATTTAAAACAAAAGGACTACCTGCAGCAACAGCTGCAATTTAAAATGATAATTTGCCTACAATAAAACAGCACTTAATAGCGAGCTTCATTGAAGTTCTAAAGTTAAACGCGCCTCGATTGTTATCTCTCTGCATCGCTCCCCTAGGCGTCTTGGACTTCCTGCGCTAGCGGAACCAAATGTCATTTCTCATTCACCAGCCGTCACAACCAAACCCCTGGCTCTGAGTTTGTTCACACAAAAGCTACCAAACTTTATTCAATAAGACTTGGACCCCTCTCTGCCTCTCTCGACAAAAAAAAAACACCCCCCCCCCCCGGTCTTGCCCCCCGGGAATGGCGATTCACACCTCCCAAATTGTCCCTTTACTTCAGGTAGTTCTAGCTTGTTCCTTTGCGTACTCGCCACAGGTAATGGATGAGGGATCAGTTAACTCCCACTTTCAGGCTGCCAATTGGATCTATGCTTCAAGCTTCCTCTGCTTTTCAGTATGTCCAATTGAAACACTCTTTATCCTCTTCTCGGGCAACACTTTACACACCCAAAGCCCTCACCAAATTATGGCTAGATGTGTCTTCAGACATCACCTACGCGACACTCAATGGCCGGGACCAATGGAGCCCATTTTGGTTGCCCTAGGACCTCGAGTACAGCCAATCGGCGCCCCCCCCCCTCGACCCTCTGCTCTCAAAAAAATCCCCCCACCACACACACACACACACCTAATTCCTGCTCACCCCTGCCGCCACGGTCCTAGTCACTAATTTTTTGCACCATTACCACATAACTCCCAGTTCCATCTTCACTCAGCAGTCACTGCACAATGAAAATCAAGCCCTGACTAAATTTCGCATTTTCAAATCGCCTCCCCTCGTATGACAGGTAGCTAATAATACCCACCTAAATAACAGTCACTAAATAATCCACCGGATACATGGAGCAATAATTCTACCAAGAAACGATGATGACTTTGCTGCATGTTACCTAAAAACACTTCCTACAAACCAGTAGACCAAAACCTATTACTACTTAAGGAACTCAAATAATACCTTTACCAGACCCTGAACGCGCAACGCGTACCCACCACATGTGACTTCATCATGCTTGTACACTAGGCCCCTCTGATTATCATCATACCACCGCCACAACTACAAGGGGCGCAGTATAGTGCGTTAGATACCTATGTTGTATGTAGAGAAACTCAGCAGAAATATAAGTGATCTGACTGCAGTTACAGTTAGTGACTCACAAGAGAGACCATTCTTTTCTGGATCAGCCGGGTCGATTCACCTTCCCTCTTCTCCTTACTACATTACCGGGTTCCCATCACCTTCATGCTGGTGTTAGACTCCAGGCCAATTGACTCAGCGCTCCCTGAGGATTTCGGACACAAAATTATCTTGAGATTCCTCACATTCTCAGTAACTCCTCTAATCTATAGGTATATAAGTCCCCTTAGTCATATGGACAGGTATAGTTAGCATAATGCCCTCTTCAGTAGGCATGGGGCTATATAAGATATTGTCCCCTTAGAAGGTAGGCTATATAATATATAGGGGTACTCAGAGCAGGTATATAGCCTAGGGCATCAGCGCAATAGCTATATAGCTCAGGGGGTTCAATTGGCAGCGACGATCGTCAAAACCCAACATTTTTGGGGCTACGTGGCAGGCTGTATATTTTATTAATGATTTGATCAGGTGGCTTTTTAACTCAACTTTTATGGCGAAGTACAGGCTAGAGCGATTATAGGGGGCCCACAGGCAGGCGATATGGGGGGACCACAAGGCAGCGTTATGCAGGGCGCCATCTCTGGCAGGCCGTATTCATGACTATGGGGGCACCAGGGCAAGGGGTATGGGGGGCCACAGGCAGGCGTTATCCAGCGAGGCCACAAGCGCGCCGCTACAGGGGCTCATGGCAAGGGAGTTATGCCACACACACACATATAAGGGCCACAGGCTAGACGCAGTATGGACCGGCCCACAGGCAGGCTGATGGGGCGTTAGGCAGGCGAATACTATGGGCACAGCAGATCGATGATGCGGCGGCCACAGGCAAGTAGCGTCGCTGCGGTTTATTTAATTGACATTTATTGGGGCTTCAAGGCAGGCGTGATGGGGGCCACCAAGGCAGGCGCGTACGATATATGCGGGCCACAGGCAGGCGTATGGGGGCCACAGGCAGGGCGTCATCGCGGCTGACCCACAGGCAGGACGTGTACGCAAATCTGGGCTGAATCACCCACAGGCCAGGCGTTGATGCAGGCCAAGGCAGGCGTCTATAGGGGGCCACAGCAGCGCCGTAACTATATGGATGTATGTATGGGGTTGCTAAGTGGCCTGAGAGCGCTATGCGGCTCACGGCAGGGTCATTTGCTGGCGGGTTTTCGGGGGGCACAGGCAGGCCGTTCGACGAGTAAATATGAGCGGACACAGGCAGGCATATAGGGGCCACAGGCAGTGTCGTACGGGGCTCATGGCATCAGCGTACGGGGGCACACGGCCAGCTGACACGTACGGGCGGCCCACGGCAGCGTAGTGGCCCACGGGGGAGCCACATAGGCAGGCTTACAAAGGGAGGCCCACAGGCCAGCCGTACGGATGACCAAGGCCAGCCGTACGGGACCACAGCACAGCGCGGTTGACTGCTGGCCACAGGCAGGCGGTCTGTGGGTTTTGGAGTATGGGGGCACCAGGCATGGCGTATGGGCACAGTGCGAGGGCATTATAGGGGACCACGGCAGCGTTTTACAGGCGGCTCAGGCGGCCGTTGATAGAGTTAATGGGACGCCACAGGCAGGCCGTAATTTACAGGAATTATCATCGTGTAAGCTCTTGCGCAGAGAGGCACACAGAGCCAGCTTTGAATCGCATTACTTTTATGGGAGGCTCTCATGGCAGGCGTACTGGGGCGCACCAGGGCGAGGCGTCATAAGGGATAACCTAATGATATGGAGAGGCCACATAGGCATGGATATAGCGGCCCACAGGCAGCTGTTTACAGGGGCTCAGGCAGCGCAAGTACTGCGGAGGCCACAGGCAGGCAATACTGGGCACCAGGCTAGCCAGCCAACCGAATATGGGGGCCCTCAGGCAAGGCGTTAGATGAGGGACCAATTAGGCAGCAGCGTATATCTGACTACTGGTATACTATCTCCTATGGGGGCGTTTCAGGCAGGGCAAAGGATAAGACGTGATGGTGGCAACCACGGCAGGTGTAATGGAGGCCACAAGGCAGGCATATAGGGGCCACAGCGCCAGCCTGCTACAGGGGCCCCTCAGGCCAGGCCGTTCACGGGGGCACCACGGCAGAGCGTACGGGGCCACAGAGCAGGCGTGTGGTTCTTCAATAGGGGGCCACACGGCAGGCGCTGGGTATGGTGGCGGCCACAGGCAGCGCTTGTGAATGGGGGCTCAGACGGCGTTTATAGGGGTCGGCCACAGCAGCCGATAGGCGTCTTCTTCTTTATGTTCTTATTAGGGACCGCCAGGCAGGCATTCTATAGGGCCGCAGGATGTAGTGGGGATTTCTCATAGGGCGTGCACAGACACGAATATAGGCGGGCCAAGGCCAGGAGGATATAGGGACGCCACACGGCTAGCGCAGTATTGGGGGCCACAGTGCGCCGTAGATATATAGTGGGCGCACAGAGTCAGCGTAAAACAGACCACATTAATACTTACCCAATTCCGAGGCGGCGCTCCTCTTCTCGTTCTCTCTTGAGCGCCGACGCCGCCTCCTCCGGCAGTCCCCTCGGCGCGCACGGCCCTATTGTCGCGCTAATGGTGTCGCGCAGCCTGAGGCAGAATATCGGCAAGCCCTGTCGCCGATGAAATCACATCATTGCCGACTCGCTGCCGGCTGAGGTCGCACTAACCACGAAGAAAGGGCCGCCGGCGAGGGTCCTTTCTCAGCCGCTATGTAGAGGCCCGGAGCAAGGCCCCGAACTGATGTCGTCGGCCCCTTGCAGATTCACCTGGAGGAATCAGCGATCCTTCCGTGCGGGGGTGAGCGATCGCGGCCCGACACTTGATCTGAACGAGTAGCCAGGGAGAACGCTCCATGCTCTCTGCTCCGAGCAGAGAATGCGAGGTCACAGAGTACGCCGCCTCGCTTCAGGACCACGGCAGCCAGGCTGGAGCCGGCAGAGGGGTTCTGAGGGCCCCTGACGGGACGCCCCTATAGGGATTAGCCTAGAGATGTAAGGCGCCCTAGTTGCTGAGTCGCCTACACTTAGCCTAACCGTCCGTCCCGGACCCTGTCGGCGACACTCCATCATTCATAATCCATCAGGATATCCTTTCCGTAAAATCATACGCACAGTTAATGAGCTCCCCCTCATATCTTGTGATGACCTGGAGAAGGATCATGGGAAAGCAGTTTCATGTCTCTCACACAATGCGCATATAAATGTTTTAAATCTGCTCCCGATAAAGCTGCGGCTGCTAAAAGCGACCAACAGGCCCAGCAGGGTACGATGCGTACTTGTTTGCAAAATTATATCACTGAGGTATAGGGTTCTCATTTACTTCATGAATGGTATCCACAGGTTCCTCTGAGGCCTGGTGTGTGATTGGCACTGTGGATTCATCTAAGGGGAACAATGCCTCCATATCATGCCTTTGTCATCTTGATGTTCGATTTATGGTTATATTAGTTTTGTCGTTTAGTGGGAATGCACCCTCCAAATAAGGCAAGACTTTTCGGACCAGACGAGCTATATAAGATGATTATTTAAACCCCTTAACGCACCTTGGGACGTGTACTCCATGTAACACTCCGAGGGCCGCTAAGCGGCTTTGCCAGCGGGGATCGCTCCGCTGAACCCCCGCGGCCACAGCAGCCAGGTAGGCACTCCCCCCAGTGTGGCGCTGTTTTGATTACCACTCAGGCGCCGCGTGCAAAGATGGCCGCTGGGCTGTCTGAACTTAACGGTCCGTTCGGCTGCCGCGCCACGATCGTGCGGTGATCAGGCATTAAGCGCAGCTATGCTGCGCCGATCGATCACCGGGCAATTCGTGGTGGGGAGCCTTGGCGAAGGCCTTACCCGTCACTTACCCTGGGTCGCGTTTAGACCCCACTTCCGTCCGAAGACAGGAAGTGGTGATGAAAACCGCCATCTTTGTACACCCCTAATGCATTGCTATAATGCCATGATGACATTAGGTTGTCATTATAACAAATTTTACCCCCCCCCCCCCCCCCCCCCAATATTATTTTTTGTATTTTTTTTTTAATTTCATTTTTTTCTAGCTGCACATGATCAATAGCGTTATATGTCAATGTACCAAATGACGTTGAGCCTACATAAGTTTCGTTACAGCCTATAAAAAAAATAAAATAAGGTTTTTAAAAGTTCAAAATCACCCCCAAATTATCTCATTTTTACAAATAAAATCATTTTAAAATAATAAAAAGAGCCTTACCCCATATTTTCGTCATCGCGCCGATCCGAAAGTTCCGAGATCATATTAAAAATATAAATCATTTATCCCGTGTCACGCTGGAACACCTGCTAGAAAAAGAAAAAAAATTCCAAACGACCCCAAAATTGCCGTTGTGTTTTTTTTGCGCTGTTTTGGTCATGTATTTGTCACTCAAAAAATGGAATAAAATGATCAAAAAAGTCGCATGCTATTCCAAACTGCTAGCTGGATAAAAAGTAACCTTCCAGCCCTGCAAAAAATTGCAGCCCTTCACTGAAATCCGTAAGGTGTTAGCTACAAAAAGTTAGTGGTCGCAACAAAATGCGCGCCGTCCCCCCCATGCGCAAATTTCAAAACTAGAAAATTGTTTAGCGAATTTTTCTTTACTGAGGGTTGAGGGCTACCAAAACATAACGGAAACCCTACATGCTTTGGCCCCCCCCCCCTCCCCCCTGTGTGGATATTGCGTGAATGTGTAACAACCCTGTAGATATTACAGATAACAAATCTAGTATTTACCGAAGAGAAATTGCAACTGCCGTAATAAGCAAACCCCCGCAAAACATGGCCGAAATCATAACATTTTTTTCACAATTTGTTCCCACTCTGGAATTTTTTGTGCTCGGTTTTCCAGTATATTCTATAGTATTGCTGAATGAACACCATTAGAAAGTCACATCTTGTCGCAAAAAATAAACAGCCCTATGTGTTATATAGGTGGCAAAAATAAAAAGAAGTTATGGCTTTCAGAAGAGGCGAGGATGGAAATAAACGAATCGTGTCACCAAAAAAAACGACTGAGTCCCTTAAGGGAGTTTAAGCGATATAATCCTGCGGTCTGCCGTTATCCGGTGACCCTGGGAAATGGTTGAAGAGGGCCGGAAATGGCCCTACTGTTCATATTTGAACTGGCGGGTCCTTCCACATATAAAAAATCTCCTCCTTAGACATTATACATGCACGAGCCAGCCGAAAACAAAGTTCGTCTATTTCCCAGGCATGTCTTAGAACATCACCAAGACCCACCCTGCTATCGAGATTGGATTATCGGAAGGTTCCCCATGTATTACCATATGCGAAGAAGCCTTTTTCAGCCAAGCCACGGAAGATCTGAGGCGCCGGTTATTAATTGACTAGAACCATGGGCCCCACGTTGGCTTCAATTTAAAACATGTCTTCTGCCTTCCCACCCCTCAGTACGCAGGTGCGACCAAGACACATGTGTTCACGGCCGAGCCCACCTCACACTCACCCCCCTTTTTTTTTACCTACAGCACGCCCCTTCCTTCTTCGACCCCCCTCCCCTCTTTCGTGTTATGTTGAGAATGAGATGTGAGAGAGTTGTATTTGTCTCATGTCTTGTTGAGTTTGTTTTGGTTAAAGTGCGCGTTAACACGTCTTTATCTTAGCATTTTACACTCCGCGATCCCGCTATAAAGCGTACCGCTTATGTTGAGCGCCGCGTAATCATTAGTGTTCTTTTTCTTTAGAATCTCATTGTCGGGTATTTTTACATACCTCAGTTAATTCTCTACCTGAGGTTTAATCATTATCATCGTTAGTATAGGCTATGACTTGCTCCTATGTCTAGCTCTCTGCCTATGGATCATGGGAATACTCGGTATAGCACACCTCATTG
>JAODAL010033435.1:35000-45575 GCA_025379985.1 Phyllomedusa bahiana
TCCAAATTAGGAGCACTAATCGATCCGAGGCACCAGCTTGGCACATTGTAATGCGCCTAAGATGTGGGTGGATGAATGTTCTGAGGTGCCGCATTGTGTCACACCACACACGCGTATTATTCTACACATTATGACGGAGAAGAGGTTGGTAGAGGGGACGCCCAAAACTAGAGCGCCAAAACATTAGCTATAGGCAGACCAAGTTAATAATGAAAATTAAATGAGAGCCCACAAATGTGCATGGTGACATTGTGGGCCTTTATACTATGCCAAAGAATGGTAGTAAAAAGTTTTTTCCTATAAAGGGACACTTCCATGAAAATTTTTCTTTTCATATATTAACAAACAATGTTTTTTTTTTTTCTATAGATAAGTTTTTTTTAAAGTTTCTCTACATATATTGCTCTCTCTATTTACTCCTGTTTGTGAGCATCTGTTGAGCCAGTAAGAAGATTGCTTAGGTAAACGGTCATTACCATTATTTATTACTTTCATGACTCGTAAGCGTCCTTGTTGTCCTAGTATAATCCTATCTCAATCCCTTTAGTAGAACGTACAATTAGAGCACATCATTATGTCATTACCTTCTATTTCTAATGAGACAATTTAGAAGATTCAAGGGCCAGCTGAAGTAAAGTGAGATTAGTCTGCCCTGCCTTACAAAAGTTTCCTCTCACAGCTGGAGGAGACAATATTTTATATGTAATTTTTAATTACATAGGACTGCTTAAATAATAAAAACATATTGCCAAAAGTTCTTTAAAAATGTATTCAAAAGAAATATTGGTTTTAACAAAAATGTTCCTTTCTGATGGCGGTGCGTAAGAAAAGATGGAATTGCACTTTTTTCTAAATAAGGTAACGTTAAAAAAAAAGTTAATGTTATAGGTACAATAAGCAGTACCATGAAAAAAATTTAACATGTCCCAGAACATACTAGCCCCTATCTAGGTATGTCAAAAAATAAATGAAAGGGGTTGTCTCACTACATTGGTTAATCTTACCTCATTCCTGTTTTCTTGGTTTCATTTTGTATTCAGGGGCATGTTTAGTGTCTTCCACTAGGCTGCAGTAGAAGCCAGGTCTGTAGCTATAGCAATCAGTGCTGAAAGCCTATCAGGAGAGATCATACAGGTCTGTAGCTATAGCGACCTGAGGAGCTGATGCAGCCCATACAAGAGGGAATATCTAGGAATAGGTAGGACACTGATAATGAACATATATTGCAAAGTGACTTGTTTTTGCAAGATCTTTAACATAAAAATCAATCCTTGTAGCGAGACAACCCCTTTAGGCATTGGTTATTAACAGCTTTGCACTGTTGTTTTAATGCATGAACCCAATTAACAGCTATATCTGTAAGAGGTCCTTTTAATGAAGATAACACTGTCACGTGCCAAACATCATCAGTAATGCACATTTTATGCCACATGGCTCACTTTTACATGAAATATACAATAAACTAAAATAAGCCACATAGATTTCACCTATTAAAAAAACAGTTGTCAAATAGGAGTTTCAGCATAGGATGCCATCACATTACACCGAATCTCTTATTCTTATGAGATGCTGCATTCTCCAGACTGTAGGGAGAGGTCTTTTTGTGTCTTAATAGCTTTTTATTAAAGTTTGTCTTGGGTATATACAGAGTATACATTTGATCGTGATTGCACATGTAGCTTGGTTTAGGGTATCAAACAATAATGTGAAAAATTCTAAAGAAAAATCCTGGCTCTTTAATCAGGAAAATCTCTAAAGGTTTATTAATGTCATAAAAGCACACCAGAACGCTAAGTGGCATCTTTTTTATGAGCTTCAGATGGATGTGTTTAGAAAGGTTTTACACAACCCTGAGTGTAGATTTTACACAGCAGATTGTGCAAGTGAAAATGCGAACAAATATATAAACATTTAGAAACCATTAAATAGGATCCTGTTTGTGATGTAATTTGCAAGGTTTTATAAGCAATATTTTCCAGGGCCATTTCAGGCCCTAAGTACACTGGTGTCTTCACTTACAATAATTTACTGGCTCCCCATCCAAAATTCACTTTTTGGTGGATGAAACATTTACAGCTGAGAGTAATGGTCCTTGTTTTCTTTTTCTATAATCAGTTTAATGTGAGCAGACTGCATTGTTTTTATTTTAATAAAAAAAAGTGGATTTTTGTGCTTTGGCAGCTTTAGAAGTGTTGGCCAACTTCACTCTTATCTGTAATATTTTCTGTCTACACCTTTCAGCCAAAATGGTACATAAAGTGCAATCCGAACTAGGCAAAGGTTTTTGGTGAGACACCAGTCTGGGCAACATAGGAAACTACCCTGTTTCCCCGAAAATAAGACAGTGTCTTATATTAATTTTTGCTCCTAAAGATAAGCTAAGACTTCTTTTATGGGGATTTTTTTTTTCTGTGAACAATAATTCACATTTATTGTTGAACAAAACATCAACATGTATTAATATACTGCTGTGATTTCATCACAAATATCAGCAGAAGCAGCCAAACTCTGAATTGCATAACTAAAAATGCACTAAGTCTTATTTTCGGAGGTGTTTTATTTTTGGGGAAACAGGGTAATAAGTGTAATCCTCACACATATATAGTGCATGCATGTAAAAACTGGCAACTTGGTTAGGTACACGGTTCATAAAACAAAGAACCATATAGCAAATGCCAGTTCTATGGCAAAATTACTTTTACAAAAAGGCTCATGGGAAATGATTAAGGATTTTGCAGCACCACCTATTGGATGTAGCATTTCACAATTCAGATCTGAGATTTGTAATTTGAATGGGATTAGAGCAAGGCCAGATGTTCATCTGCAGACAGCTGTTTCAGGAATGTTTACCCCTGATCAGTGCAGACTAGAATACTGGTTGGCCAGGCGAGATGTTTTAGAGTTAACTGGAAAGGGGTAATGTTTCTCATTATGGAAAGGCACCACATAGGTGTGTGGAGACTTCTACTCCATTACACTATCTTTTCCTAATGAGGATCATTGCCCCCTTCTGTCTACTTATAGAGCCCCCTCACCTACTCTGTATTGATGAAGGGCAAACATCCTGAAACAGATTTCTGCAGATGAATATATGGTTTGGCTCTCGGTAAAACAGATGTGATTTGAGGAATGCTACATCTAATAGCTGGTGCTGAAGTGTACTAGTTAATTTCGCCGCAGACTTTGTGAAGTTGTTTACATTTCTGTGGAGCAACTAGTGGGGTCTGAGTTTCCTCACACCTATGTGGTGCCTCTCCCTAATGAGGACTGTTACCCCTTTCTAGCATAGTCATGGGTTATAGCAGTGGTTTGTAAATTGGCATCCCTGAATGCACAGCATGTTAAATCTTTACATGGATTGCCTATTCTAAGTGAATAGCAACAAAGGGTACATTGACATGCCTGATTCTGGCTTTAATTCAAGGCTGAATCTGCCTCAGAATCAGCATTGAAATCTGACTACAATCCACCTGGTTTCTAATGGAAAATCTATATAGTTGTACATGACGCTGATTTTATTTGGTGCTGAAAAAGAATTGAAATATCAATTCTTGAGGCAGATTCCGTGCTGAATCCTCACCTCTCATTATAGTATTTTAGAGGCTGAAAATCTGCATCAAATCCATATCCAAAATCTGCGTTTATTGGCACAATTCTAGGTGTGTGTGGACTCCACGCTGATTTATCACTGACATTTTCAGTGCTGCAAATCAGCCGTGTGAATTTACCCTAATAGTCCAAGTCTGGAGCTGGCCACCATTGGGGTTCACACGGCTTATTTGTGTGTGTAATCGCGCATATTTTGGTGCGTATTGCACTTTATACACGGCAAAATACATGCCGCAAGTACGGTAATTCATAGTTCTCATAGAGAACTATGAATTACGCGTCGTCCCCCTGCGCGTACAATAAGATCATATTGTACGCGCAGGAGGAGAATTGACATGTTAATTGTAAACGCTGCTGACATTTCATGTCTATGGGGCCAGCACCCAGCCCCTCTCCTTCCCCCGTGCTTTGGAATTACGTGCTAATCAGCGCGTGGTTCCAAATCACCCAGCGTATTGCGGCGCGTACTATACGCACCGCAATAACCCGTGTGAACATAGCCTTGCACTGATAATTTTGTAGTCAGCTGTTCAGGCTGTTGCTTCAATTGTAAGAGGCAAATTTTCTTAGTAGTTGCTGATCATGTCCGTTAATACCTATTCGATACACAAAGGCACCACAGACAATGATATATTAAAGGGGTTGTCTCACTACATTGATTCATCCTGTTTTCTTGGTTTCTTTTTTTAATTCAGCGGCTTCTTTACTGGCTGCTACTGGCCTCTACTGGCGTGCAGTGACGAGCTGCTCAGGAAACCAGGTCTGTAGCTATAGCAACCAGCACTGGCAACCTATCAGGAGAGATCGAACAAGTCTGTAGCTATAGTGACCTGAGGAGCTAATGCAGCCCATACAAGAGGGGATATCTAGGAATAGGTAGGACACTGTTAATGGACATATATTGCAAAGTGACTTACTTTTGCAAGATCTTTAACCTAAAAATAAATCCTTTTAAGCAAAGGGAAAAGAAGTGAAAGAATATACAAGATTTTTGCACACACCAAACAAGTAACACAAGTACAGATGAAAATGACATATAAACACTATCTTGACACAAAATTAACCTGGCAAGTACTATAGGTCCTGTAAGATCTTCTTCACAGTAGACATAAAAGGACATAACACCCAAAAGGTACACTACCATTCAAAAGTTTGGGGTCACTTAGAAATGTCCTTATTTTTGAAAGAAAAGCACAGTTTTTTTTCAATGAAGCTTAACATTAAATGAATCAGAAATAGACTATATACATTACTCAAGTTGTAAATGACTATTCTAGCTGGAAACGTCTGGTTGTTCATGCAATATCTACATAGGTGTATAGAGGCCCATTTCCAACAACCATCACTCAAGTGTTCTAATGGTACATTGTGTTTGCTAACTGTGTAAGAATGCTATTGGATATTTTGAACACCCTTGAAAACCCTTGTGCAAATAAGTTAGCACAGCTGAAAACAGTTTTGCTGATTAGAGAAGCTATAAAACTGACCTTCATTTGAGCTAGTTGAGAATCTGGAGGCATTACATTTGTTGGTTCGATTAAACTCGCAAAATGGCCAGAAAAAGAGAACTTTCATGTGAAACTTGACAGTCTAGTCTTCTACTGAGAGATGAAGGCTATTCCATGCGAGAAATTGCCAAGAAACTGAAGATTTCCGACAACGGTGTGTACTACTCCCTTCAGAGGAGAGCACAAACAGGCTCTAACCAGAGTAGAAAAAGAAGTGGGAGGCCCCGCTGCACAACTGAGCACCAAGACAAGTACATTAGAGTCTCTAGTTTGAGAAATCGACGGCTCACAGGTCCTCAACTGGCAGCTTCATTAAATAATACCCGCAAAACGCCAGTGTCAACGTCTACAGTGAAAGGCGACTCCGGGAGGGCTGGACTTAAAGGGCAGAGTGGCAAAGAAAAAGCCATATCGAGACTGGCTAATAAAAGGAAGAGATTAATATGGGCTAAAGAACACAGACATTGGACAGAGGAAGATTGGAAAAAAAGTGTTATGGACAGAAGAATCAAATTTCATCCTGCAACAGGACAATGACCCAAAGCACACCTCCAAATTATGCAAGAACTATTTAGGGAAAGCAGGCAGCTGGTATTCTATCTGTAATGGAGTGTCAGCGGCAGCCACCAGATCTCAACTCCATTGAGCGTCTTGGGATAGCTTGACCCGTATGGAAACCAAAAAAAGTGCCTATCAAGCCAATCCAACTTGTGGAAGGGCTTCTGGAAGCAGGGGGTGAAATTTCTCCAGATTACCTCAGCAAATAACAACTGAATGCCAAAGGTCTGCAATGCTGTAATTGGCTGCAAAGGGAGCATTGTTTGACGAAAGAAAGTTTGAAGTAGAAAATTATTATTTCAAATAAAAATCATATTTCAAAACCTTTGTCAATGTCTGGACGATCTTTCTATTCATTTTGCACTCATTTGATAAATAAAAGTAGGAGTTTTCAGGGAAAACACAAAATTGACTGGGTGAACCCAAACTTTTGGACGGTAGTGTATATGCTCCTATATTAAGATGATGTGAAAAAAATACATCCCTATACTCCAACCTATTTCCCTTGTATATCAACAGGTTCAGCTTAAAGCACACAGGCTACAAAGCTTACACTCATTGCATATAAGGTTATGTTCACCCGGCGTGTTGGATCCATTTTTGGATCCAAAAAACGCATCCAAAAGCTATGCGTAAATCGCATCCAAAACACATCAAACACATATCCAACACATAGGTGCATGTTTGGCTGCGTTTTGACTGCAGCAGTAACGCACCCTATAGTTTTAAATAGGGTGTCTGCTGTGTCAAATGAATCAAGAACTGACGTGTCAATTCTTTGAACGCATCCGAAAGACGCATCAGAAAGACGCATGTAAACCGATCAGACGTCTGAACGCTGATTCGTGTTTTACATTGAAAGCAATGCACATCACACTGCACATTGTTTAGATGTGTGTTTGGGTCCGTTTAGGGTTCAAAACACGGATCCAAACACGCATCTAAAAACGGATCCAGAATCGGATCTAACATGCCGTGTGAACATACCCTATGAGAGACCTCAGTAAAATGTATCTAACGTGTAACAATATACTATTAACTTATTTAAGTTGCAGCCACTATAAACCTGGAGTTTACCTTTACGTGGTAAAATATACTCCCAATAAATACTTAAAACTTAATAAACTGGTGTCCATTGATTGAAGCAATAAAGGGTTGTAAAACTGGATCCAAATTGAAGTAAGCATGGGCCAGGTGGTTCTACTAATAATGAAATAATTTTAGGGTGCTTTCACACAGTGCGTTTTTTATGTGTTTTTTCAATGCGTTTTTTGTGCAGGAAGGTACAGCAGTTACAAAAATCGCAGCAAAATTCATGGCAAAAATCACAATAAAATCACGATTTTTACCACGATTTTTGCTGCGATTTCTGTGCAGCAATGTACAGCATTAACTGCTGTGCCTTCCTGCACAAAAAACGCGTTGAAAAAAACGCACCGTGTGAAAGCACCCTAAAGGTGCTTTCACACGGGGAGGTTTGGTGCAGTTTTGATGCATTTTTTTGGATGCGTTTCTTGTGCAGGAAGGCACAACAATTAATGCTATACATTGTTGCACAAAAAACGCATCCAAAAAACCACATCAAAACGCACTAAAACCGCACCGTGTGAAAGCACCCTAAGCTTGCTTTCACACAGCTCTTTGTTGCATTTTTAACTGCGCTCCAATTAAACTGCCTTTATTACCAGCAAGCTTCTTTCAGTTGTCTAAAATTGTTCAGAAGGTTTTCAGGTAAATAATCAATGACTTTTGTGTGAAGTCTTGTGGATTTCATACACACTGAATTAATTCCACTCACTTTCCAAACATTTAGATAAGTGAAAGAAGCTTGCTGGTAATAAAGGCAGTTTAATTGGAGCCGCAGTTAAAACTGCATCAAAACTGCGCTGTGTGAAAGCACCCTTATGAAATGGCCAACATTAGTATGTGGCTCTATGAATAATTGAACATACAGAAAATATAATGCCATAGTACTTCTCTGTGCACTGAACCAAGTATGTATATACACCCCAATCTTGTCTTGCCTTGTGTCTAATTATTATTCCTCTTCAGTAATTTGCATACATACAGAATTATAAGAGAAACCTGAGAGGTATTTATATTCCAAAGTAATACCTGCCTGGAGTCTTGGGAGTCTTTCCACGTATTTAGAGACTAGAACATACACATTAACTGTACAGGATTACCTCATATGTCAGCTTTCCATGTGTACCTCGAAGGCTCAATGCTCAAATCCTGTCCTAAAATAGCACACATTCCTTCTGAACAAAGTGTGATTTATACAGTGTATTGCTATACTTAATTATACTGTCAGAGTGATTGCACAGATCCCAAGAGCAATATCTGTGTCACAAAAGAAACTCTGTTTAAGGTGTAAAAATCAGATAATGTGAGCCTCCCATGTTTAATTATGGCAATTTAGTCAATACTGTCACCTATCATGCCACTGTTTCATGTGTGTCAGGTTAAGACTTGTAATAGAGAACTCAAACTGACAACAGAACAAATAGGACCTGTAGAAGGTATTTGACCAGCTGCCACCATCGTCACATTGTGTATTTTTTATATATTTGATATACTATACACCTTCCTAATATTCAAATTTAAAAAAAAAATTCTCTCCCCCATTTATTATTTTTTTGCATTTTGTATTTATATAAATATATATAATATATATAATATATATATATAATATATATATATATATATATACAACATACATACAGATCTATATATATATATATATAAAATATATATATATTGTCTGTCTATCTATATATATGTTGTGTGGTAAATATGTATATATAAAAATATAAAAATATTATATATAAATATATATATATATATATATATATAATAATATATATAATATAAAATAAATATGTTTAAAAACCCGAGGTTAACATACACTGTATAAAAAGACACATATGCAAATTTTTTCTCACTATCTGACATGAAATCGGAATAATCCTTATCCATGTTAGGTCAATTAGGATTACCAAAATTAATTATATCTGCCAAGTGCCAGAATAATGAGACAGAGAATTTTTTAAGGCATTTGTATTACCTTCTGCAAAGTCAAAAGTTCACATACACTAGGATTACTATGCTTTTAAACAATTTGGGACAGCCCATATGATATGTCATGTCTTTGGAAAACTTCTGATAATTTTATTGGCAACATCTGAGTTAGAGACACACCTGCGGATGTATTTTAAAACACACCAGAAAGATAATGCTTCTGTGTGTAACATCATGGGAAAGTCTAAAGAAATTAGCCAAGATATCAGGATGCGAATTGTGGACTTGCACAAGTTTGGTTCATCCTTGGGTGCAATTTCCAGATACCTGAAGGTGCCTGTTAATCTGTACAAACAATTATACGTAAGTACAAACAAGATGGCAATGTCCAGCCATCAGGAAGGAGACAGGTTCTGTGTCTCAAAAATGAATGTGCTTTGGTCCAACATGTGCATATCAACCCAAGAACAAAAGTAAAAGACCTTGTGAAATGTCTGGTGGAAACTGGTAAAATTGTTTTCATTATCCACAGTGAAACAAGTATTGTATCAACATGGGCTGAAAGGACACTCTTCCAGGAAGAAGCCATTACTCCAAAAGAAACATATGCAAGTCAATTTAGTGTTTGCAATTGCACACAGGAACAAAGGCCTACATTTTTGGAGATTCGTGTCCTGTGCTCTGACGAAACTAAAATTGAACTGTTTAATCAATGACCATCATTACATTTGAAGGAAAAAGCTTGGAAGACTAAGAACACTATCTCAATTGTGAAACACAGGGGTGGCAGCATCATGTTGTGGGGTTGTTTTGCTGCAAGAAGGACTGGTTCACTTCTCAAAATAGATGGCATCATGAGGAAAGAAGATTATCCCGAAGCAACATCTCAAGACATCAGCCAGGAAGTTAAAGCTTGGGTGGAAATAGGTCTTCCAAATGGACAATGACCCGAAGCATACTGCCAAAATGGTTACAAAGTGGATAAAGGATAACCAAGTCAATGCTTTGGAGTGGCCATCACAAAGTCCTGATCTCCCTATATCCAATCTCCTGCAAACATTAATCTGGCTTTTATGTGTTTCATTTGGAGTAATGGCTTGTTCCTGGCAGAGTGGCCTTTCAGCCCATGTTGAAACAGTACTCGTTTCACTGTGGATAATGACATAATCTTACCAGCGTCCGTCAGCATTTTCCCAGGGTCTTTTGCTTTTGTCCAGCAACCGCACAGATCAGCTGTATTAAAGCGGCACAAGCTGCACAGGGAGGTGCAGTGCTGTAGAGAGATATTATTCACTGTGAATGACTGCTGCGCTACAGTACACAGAGCCAGCCACAACACAGGAGATGTGACGCGCTTCGGCTTCACTTCCCTTGTCCGCTACTACCGTAAGCGGTGTTGACACTCCGCACCCAACTGATCCCAAATTGATGGCCTGTCCAGTATAGGTCCTCAGTTAATTTTTCTCTGGATAACCCCTTTAAGTTTGTTTCCATATGAAAAGTTCATCTTTATATCTTTTGAAAAGGAAATACTTCCTCAGTTGTAACTTTTTTTTTTGTAAATATTCAGGTCGACCCGCAACTTTGTCCAAATTTTTACTTTTGGCCCACTGACTGATTTTGACACTCCTGATATTGAATCGTGTAATAAACATCATTAACTAGAGCTGCTAGAGCAAATTGGATGGGATTTGGACTCAAAATCCCAGAATAAGGTCAACATTTTTAGGCACCCCAAAATTTTTTTTTTGTTCCCCAGTGTTATTCATTCTGGGTTTTTTGGGATGACCAATTCTGGCTTCAGGTAAGTTATTTATTTTTTGTTTTGTTTTTTTACACAGCATTTTTTCCCCCGGGGAGAAAATAACTATTTTTTATT
>JAODAL010033436.1:0-45575 GCA_025379985.1 Phyllomedusa bahiana
CCACTTTTAAAATATTAAAACATTTCAGATAGGTGTTTTTTTTAATTTTGCCCTTTTCAGTTTTTTTTGGGCAGTTAATTGAAACAGCAATTTTTAGTCACACAGGTTGATAGGTCCAAAAATACCTTTAATTATCCGAAAACAGATATGTTTTTTCTTTTTCAGCTTTTTTTGCATTAAATTAATACAGCAATTTTGTATCACACAGTTTAAGGTGCCAAAATACCTTTTATTACCGAAGACATTCAGAAAAGTGTTTTTTCACTTTGCCCCACTCCCAGCTTTGTTCATTGAGCACCTTGCACTTAAATGTGAATACAGCAATTTTGTAGTCACCACAGGTGAATTGAAGGTGCCAAAATAACCTTTTATTATCCGAATACATTTCAGATACGTTTTTTTTTCACTTTGGCGCAGCCAGCTTTGTTGATAAGCCCCTTTGCAGTTAAATTTGAATACAGCAATTTTGTAGTCACCACAGTGAATTGAAAGGTGCCAAAAAATACCTTTATATCCGAATACATTACAGATACGTGTTTTTTTGCACTTTTGCCCAGTCCAGATTTGTTGATAGAGCCACCTTGCAGTTAAATTTGAATCCAGCAATTGGTAGTTACCACAGGTGAATGATAGGTGCCAAAAAATACCTTTTATTATCCGAATACATTACAGAAACGTGTTTTCTACCTTTGGCGCACTACACTTTGTTCATGAGCACTTGCATAAATTTGAATACAGCAATTTTGTAGTCACCACAGGGAATTGAAAGGTGCCAAAAAATACTTTTATTATCCAATACATTACAGATACGTGTTTTTTTACCGCCTACCAGCTTTGTTGTTTGACCCCTTTGCATTTAAATGTGAATACAGCAATTTTGTAGTCACCACAGGGGGAATTGAAAGGTGCCAAAAATACCTTTTATTATCCGAATACATTTCAAAACGTGTTTTTTCATTTTTGGCGCAGGCCAGCTTTGTTGATAGACTACTTTGCAGTTAAATTGAATACAGCAATTTTGTTTTGATTTGGGGGATTTGAGAATAGCGTGATTTGCCGTTTTTTAATAAGAGACTTTCCAAAACTCTTCCATACCTTCTAAAATTTTTATATTTCTAAACAGGAGCGAAATTCGGGGTGGTAAGCGAGCAAAGAGGGGGGTAGGACAGGGAGGTAGAGGTACAGAAAAGGGTTTCCCCTTTCCAGTCTGGCGAAAACACGCATCCAGCGATCGTCAGTTGCAGGACCGTCGGGCCCCTTCATCGCTGGGTAGGGCCCTGTGAATCTAAAGTAACGAACAGCTCGCCAATCTGTCCTTCAGTGGTTAATGCAACCTGCATCCAGCAGTCTTACCTCCTCGTCCTCCCAGTCACGGCCACAAATTTTGTCATCAGCATCACCAGCATCCGCCAACATGAAGCAGCCCAAATGTCAACTCGTGTACCCACCACTGTGGATAATCCATTTTCTGAAGCCTTTTTGATGACAAAATGCGTTGGGGTCAGAAGGCATGTTAAAAGATCAAGAGGCCAAAGAGGATGATTTTCTCTGCTCTGACGCCCCAGTTAAATGATGCCATCCAGAGGAGGAGAAGGAAGCCGGTCATCGGCAAAAATCCCGGGGTCGGCAAAGCCTTGCAGTTCCCTCTTGCTTGTTGCCCCAGTCCTGGGTGCAGAATGTCAGGAGACGAAGTCACCTGTGTTGATGATGATGATGACAAAATTGCGGGTCCAACGTGGGCTTTTCAGCAGAATTTGCTTGGAGGCTTCATCACTGGAAGGAGGAAGACGATGGGTAAGTGTCAGTACGGGGGCCGCCTCAAAAGGGAGAGGGCGGGCGCAGAAGGGCCGCTGATATGATTCCCCAGCCACGGTCAGCGCAAACCCCGCTTGTCGCTTATCGCCGTCAAAAAGGTCCAGGACCTCTCAAGCCTGGGCCTTCTTGACAAGCCTCTGATTTCCCCAGCGATGTCAAAAATGCCGCCTTTGCCGTAAACGCTAAGTAGAGGCAAGAACCTTAGGTGGTTAACCGCCCCCAAAATGGGCTAGTCACATGCAGCGAATGCATTAAATTGAAATGGAGGGGAAAACTTGGCCAAAAAAAGGGCCCGACCGACGCCGGGCCTCCAACCACTGTCACCACCTCGTCTCCGCTCCCCTCCTCCTCTCCGCCACCACCAACGTTCCTCAGCTGCCCATGTCTCTCAGAGTCATGATCAGGGATCAGCCTCCGCTTCAGCCTCCACCGTCGCCCAGTACCACCACACCACCAGAGACCCATCCTACCCCCTTTTCCTTCCCCAGTTGGAGACCTGCACGCCGTACAGCGGGCCCGTCTAGCACCAGCCTTCTGTCCTTCCAGGTTTGGGAGCAGAAGAAACACTTTAACCCAAACCATCCCAAAGCCAAAAGCCTAATGTCGGCAATTGCCAGGCTTTTGGCCTGAAAGTTGCCTTTCCTCTGGTGGACCAAAGATGTGGTTCCGCACGATCATGTGGCCGCTCGCTTGCCCCCAATACCAGAAGCCGAGCAGGCATTTCTTCATGCCATAAAACCGTCCCTGCCCGTGCCAGCACGGTCATCTAAAATTTCAAGCGCGTTGTCCTGCATCTGTGTCCGTAAAAGTCCATCTCAAGCTCACCACCGACACAGAACTAGTAAGCAAACAGCCAAGGCCGCTATATCTCTGTGACAGCTCACTGGTGAGCTGTTGGATGTCTTGGGGTGACGGTGGCTCTCAGCTCGGCGCACGCTCTTCAAAAACCGCAGGATGGTGCAGGTTCTTTCCACAAGGTCCTCTGGTGCATCACGTGCCCAGAGAAACCAGGCCGTGTTGAAATTAATCTGACTTGAGACCCGTCCACACAATGTCAGTAGCTGTGGAGGCTCTCCGCAACGAGAACCGATAGCGCTGGCTGGGTGACAAAGCCTTGTGTCAGGCAAGGTGGTGTGTGATACGGGCGAAATCTGCAGGCCGCCCCTTAAAGATCGGGTAGGCTGGAGCAATCCCTTGCCTAGCACACTTGTCATGAACCTGTCCGTCCCAGAAATTTCTAAGAGCTACCCGGTCTGGACTGGCTCTGCTGAGAGGAAGGCTCGAAGTCTAAGTTCGCACTTTCGCCGTTCGTACCCTGCTTCGTCCCCGCATGGCTGCTTTGCATCGTCAGCTGCGGCCTCCCCGTCAACTGCTCATTGTTGACGTGGCAACACACGAATTTTCCACCCATCCACATGCCCACGATTGTGGCAAGCAGCGCGATGCCATTTTGCAGTACGAAGTGACACATGGCCTGACAACAACGGTGCCCCGGAACCTCGGGGTGATGAGCTACTGAGAATGGAGGCAGGTGACAGACTTTGCAACATCCTTGCCAAGTTTTGAAGAAGCAACCAAAAAGGTCATGCGGACAAATGCACATGTCAGCATGATATTGTGTTGATTCTTAGTTCAGGAATTAACGTTTGGACTCACTGAAACACAAGTCCCGCCAGCGGACGAGGAGGAGACAGACACAGATGCGACACGGAGCTTTTCTCTCCGCAAATCCACAAAGGCCCACAGTTTTTTCACAATTTCATCTGTCCTTCATTAGGCATGATCTGGTCCCAGGGAAAGTGCCAAGTGGCGCATCACTTTCACAGGGTGCATACATCTCAGGCAAGTCAGGGCTTGTGTTGAAGCTGTGCCGTAGTGAAGCGTAGGAGGAGGTATTCCTAACACCGACGTTACCGACGACCCTAGTAGCTGGAAGAGTTGGACGAATTTGAGGCGGAGGAGGAAGATGAGGAAGATCAAGTTTTGCTATTTCCCCTCGACCCAGGGCTTTGGGAAATCAAGCTCCATCTCTCAACATGAGTGGCTTGGATGCTCCATTTCCACCAACATGAACCTCGTATTAAGTCCCATCAAAATGCACAACACTTACTTGGAGGCCACCCTCCTGGATCCCCGGTACAAAACAAAAATCAGCACTTTCCCTTCCACCCACCCCAATAGAGAGTAAAATGCAGGATATGAGGACCCTGCCTGATTGATCCAACTGGAGACATCAGTTGCGTCTGCTTCACGAATCCCCCCAAATGTCACGGTGAACAACATCAGCGACGTGACAGCAGTAGAGTGCCAAGTAGCCGATACTGCAGCAGCAGCAAGGTGGCAGAAGCCTAATGGTGACCTCTGGAATCTTTATTTATACCACCTCACCAACCATGCAATGCCAGAGCAACATCCAACACACAGAGAGCAGCTAACATCATGGTGCCTCGACTACCTGCTCTCAACACCGATGTTTTTGTATGGTTCAGGACCCAATAGAACTTTCTGGGTATCCAAAATGACAGAAGCCCGAGCTCCACGCCGCACACGCATAGAGTGTATGTCCTGCCCCAGCAGCCATCGTCATATCGAGCGGATTACCTTCACCACAGCCTGGAGGATCATTACAGACAGAACGCATCCGTCCGGCTTTCCACAGCTAATGAGGATCGTTTGACTTTAATCAAGATGAATCAGGCATGGATCTCTGATGATGTTTTGCCCAATTGCCGATGGTCACCGATTAGTTTGCCGGTACTACATTACAATTCCTCTTCAAACAGAAATGTCCTCCTTGAAAACTTTTTTTTATAATGATCATTTATCTACTGAATTTTTATATTCACTTTTCCCAACATTTCATTTTGCTGGTATTTGCTGTGAGAGACTGTAAAAGACAGCACGGTTTCATACAACACCGTATCCATTTACTCACTTATCTTTAGAAGTTTTCGCCTTTCAATGGTATGAGGTCATGTAGTCAGAGTGATATACAGCTATAATTAATGGTCCTTTGGAACCGAATGGGCTTATTAAATGGCATTTCTCCCTCACATTTTTAATAAGTGGCGGAGAAGTCATATTTATAATTTTTTGGGTCAATGTTGCTGTGAGAACAGCAATAATCATGGACCCTTTGGAACAGAAATGGTGGCTTTTAAGTGTCATTTCTCCCTCACACCCATTAAATTTTTAATAGAGGCTGGAGAATCATATTTAAAAATTTTTTGGTGGTCATGTTTTTGCAGTGGGATAACAGCAATAATCATGGTCCTTTGAGGAACAGAAATGTGGCTCTAAGTGCATTTTCCACCTCACTAATTTTTAACAGATTGCTGGAAGTCATTTTAATAATTTTTTTGGTCATGCTGCTTTGAAATGCAGCAATACTACAGGTCCTATTATAAAAAAAATGATTGATTTTCAAACAGAACATTTGTTCTTCAACAAATATCCAAATTTGCGCCAACAAGGGTCATGCTTGAATTTTTGGGGGCATTATGCTGTGAACATGCATAGCTATACTACGGTCTATTATAAAATAAATGTTGTTTCCTAACAGACATTTGTTCTTCACAATGTCCGAAATTGCACAAGGTCCATGACTTTTGATTTTAGGGGCAATTTTTGCTGTGACATGCAGCTATACTACAGTCCTATTTAAAAAAATGTGTTTTTTTCTAACAGACATTGTTCTTCACAATTGTCCAAAGTGGCTCCAGGGTCATGCTTTGAATTTTATGGGGCCTTTTGGCTGTGACATCGCAACATACTACTAGGTCCTATTAAAAAAAATTTTTGTTTCTTCTAACATACATTTGTTCTTTCACAATTGACAAAAGTGGCTCATAGTGTCATTTTTTGAATTTATGGGGGCATTTTGGGTGCTGTGACATGCAGCTATACTACCTACCGTCCCTAATATAAACAACTGTTGTTTTCTAACAGACATTGTTCTTCACAATTGTCAAGGAGTGGCTCAAAGGTGATGGTGCTGTCAGAACCAGGACTACGTAGGACACTGTTAATGACACATATTGCAAAATTACTTGTTATTTGCAAATCTTTAACATAGCTTATCGAATTCTCTGCTATTGAGCAACCCAATTAATAACCAATTAAAACAAGAGGAAACAAAGAGACATGGTGGGATTCCAACCTATTTTAAAAATGTGTTTTCTCGAATTAAAGTACTAAAAAACTTGCATGTACAAAATAGCTGGTAAAAAAATACCTCTGAATTGTACAAGGAGTCCCAGGAAAACTGACCAGATGGTAGGTTATTTCAAGGACGTGGAGTATGGAACACGGACAAGGAACAAAGTACAGAGACAATTTTCCTCCAGCACGTGTGATAAAATGAGAAAAAATGCAAAAAAAGGGCACCTGGGTGGAACAGGACGTTACCACCATTATATCCCATTGAAGCTCAATAGGTCCCACTCATACGGATGGGCAAGCGCTACCCGAGGACACGGACAAGTAAAATGTCCAAGAAACTAAAATGGAGGCTTGAAAGACTCTTTTTTACCGTGCATTTTTTAATCTGGGGTCCATGCAGGTTTTTGGAGGGCCCTGCTGTGGCCCAGGACAGTATAGGTCAATGTCCAAGAAACTAAAATGGCTGGGTTGAAAGACTCCTTTTCTCCCCAGCACTTTTTAAATTTGGGGGTCAGACAGGTTTAAGTGGTCATCTGTGCGGTCCAGGAGACAGTAATAGACAATGTCCAGTGAGAACTAAAAAGGGGATTGAAAGACTCCGTTTTTACCGGCACTTTATAATCTGGGGTTCATGCAGGTTTGGGGCTCATGCTGTGCCCAGGACAGGTAAAGTCCCCAATGTCCATGAAACTTAAATGGTGGTTCAAAGACTCCTTTCCCGCACTTTTTAATTTGGTGGTCACACAGTATAAGGACTACTGCGGGGTCCAGGACAGGTATAGTCAATGTCCAGTGAAACTAAAATGGTGGTTGAAAGACTCCTTATTTCCGGAATCTCCGGTATTAATCTGGAGTCATGCAGGTTTGGGGGCTCATGCTGTGGCCCCGAACAGGTATGTCAATGTCCAGTGAAACTAAAATGTGGTGAAAGACTCCCTATTCCGGCACTTTTTTAATCTGTGGTGCAGACAGGTTTAATAGTCATACTGTGGTACAGGACAGGTATAGTCAATGTCCAGGTTCAACTAAAATGGTGGTTGAAAGACTCCTTTTTCCGGCACTTTTTAAATGTGGGGGTCATGAGCAGGTTTTGGCACATGCCTGCGTTCGGCAGACAGGGATATCAATGTCCAGTTCAAGTACAATGATGGTCAAATCATACTGCCTTCTGCACCTTTTTAATTTGTGGTCATGCATGGTTTAAGGGTCATGCTTGGATAGTGAATGGTCTGTGATTATTTTTTCATGTGCTTTTTAGAACCTAAGTGTGTTGCCTAAGATGTAGCATGTATCCATTTGGACTGGTGTGGAGTTTTAATTTCAGCTTCTCCAACCTGTTTGGGTGTAAGAGAAGTAGTAGTTGCTCTCCATAGACTTTACTGGTCATTCCCGATCATAAACTACCATCGACCAACCGACTATCTGTCGATGATGGTCACTATCGACCTCTATACCGAGAGTCGATTCCAAAACGTAATCGCTCAACACTATTCAGGGGCAAAGAGGGACAGAGGGACATGAGTTAAAATTAGGGATCGCCTTTCATAAGATGAACAGATGAACAGTTGGTAGGCATGGGTACGTATGTAAAAAATGCATTGACATATATACAAAAGCAAAGTGAAACACACACAAAAGTAACACTGAGCAGTCTTCAAGTTGCATAAAGGCAATTAAAAGCAGACCACGGGTTAACAACGGGATAGGGACTCTACGTTACAACGTAACTTAAATTTGTATCTAAGTCGGAACAGGTATATTTATTGAATGTAACTCCAGCACAAAAGGTTTTTTTTAGTTTTGGAAAGTGCAGGGAAGAGTTTTTACATTTGTTTTGCTGTCTGTGTCCTTGTTAAAAATATTTCACCTCATTCCTCCACCACATGGTCTGCTGTGGCATTCTGGAAATTGCTTCCACACGCTACTACCTGCTGTGGAACATGGAACTGCAAGTGCCAGCATGCTCCATAAGTCTTTGTTTGCAACTAGAGGACAGATGTATGTTGGAACGTTGTAAGTCGGGGACTGCCTGTATTTAGAATTCAGTACTGCAAAGAGAATATATAGTTCATCCCCCCTATATCCAAATAGCTTTAACATAAATCTAACGTTTTACTATTTTTCTTTCTTTACTGTATTCCAGGAACCATAACAATTTAGTTTTTTATTGATGGAGCTGCATGAGAGCTTGCTTTTTTGTGAGATGAGCTTTTGCCCCTTCATTCTAGAGATCAGTACTTTAATCACCACTTTAGCTTGTTAAATGGGAGTCTATAGAACTTCCACCCATCAGATATTTTTACCATTGGTTATGCTTATGTTAGATGGGAATACCCCTTTAACTATATAAAATCTGTGCTGATTGAATGCTCTAAAAGCATCTCAAAATATCTAGTTCTTTTTAACTGCAGGAATAACAATTCAGAGCTGTGCTTTTGGGTATATGATTAATCTGTCCTTTTTTCTAGCTCTGTATTGTTTTCCTCTTGAAATATGAAAAGGAGTATTGCTCAGATTAATGTGTTTTACTTAGAAACTGGACATTTGTTTGAACTGTGTTTTCGCATATAATTCAGAACTGCAGCCCATATTAAGCAAAGAGGAACCATGAACAATCATTCCTTAGCAGATTGTTCAATAAATTATCAAGAAACAAGCATAGCAAAAAGCCTGCTGCACAAATAGGCAGACTACAGTACTTGAAACAAAAAAAAAACCTACAGCACAATGATAAGCCTATTGGCACAAACCAGTGGTGTCAGTATGCACCGTTCAAAAGTGAAGGCTCTGAATGGCGATTTTAGACAATGTCACATGACTGCTGTAACCAACCAGATGCTGTAGTGCACACAAGCTGACCACTGGGAGCCAGAAGACAACAGAAGACCCGGAAGGAGGACTGCCAGCAATGTAGCTGGAACGGAGATCAGAACAAAAGTATATTTCCTTCACCCCGTCAGAGCCGCGGCAGCATATTTTCACTTAATCCCTTACTGATATGATGTATGAGTACTTCTTCGTGCTGAAGACTTACTCTGTAAGTCTGCTACATAGGTGGCTGGTATCAGCTTCTAATTGCAGCTGATACCCGCTATTATCAGCAGGAAACAGAGCAAGGTGTATTCCCTGCTGTTTAAAAAAAAACCCCTTTAAGATGCTGCAGGGCGACTGTTGCCACTGCTTCTAAAAGAGTGGAGAAAGTGCATGCACTCCTCACTGCAATCAAACATCCACACAGACAGGATTGAGTGTTGATATCCTCCAAAATGAGTATTTAAAACCCTTAAGACCCAGCCAGTTTTGGGCCTTCCCTGACCACAGCCCTATTTTTTGAAATCTGACATGTACACTATATGTGAGAATAACTGAGAATAAACTTTTTGACACTTTTACTACCAATCATGTGAATCAGAAGATTGTTTTTCTCGTGACACATGTGCTTTAAGTTAGATAAGAAATTTTTATCCATACCATACCTTGTTTGGTTTTGTGAAAAATATCAAAAGTTCATGAAAATTTTGAAAAATTTGTGATTTTGAAAGTTCCAAAATTTCTGCGTGCAAGACCGATAAAAATTCTTCACTCACAAAATAGTTTATTAACAAGCATTTTACCATATGTCCACTATAGGTTGGCATAATTTTCTAAATGCCTTTTTTTTTTTTTTTACGGCATTAGAGGGATTAGAAACTTAGTAGTAATTTCTCACATTTTCAATAAAATTAGCAATATACGTTTTTTAGGGACCACCTCCAGTTCCTGACATGGCTTTGAGGGGTCCAGCATGTATATATAACCCCCATACTAATGACGCCATCTAAGAAACTAGACCCCCTTAAAAGTATTTAACAACAGTGTTTTATGAAGTTGAGACCCTTTAAAGTGGAGGTGAAATATCAAAATTTTCACTATTTTAGCAGATTTATCAATATTTATCCATTATTCACTGAATAATACACGGTAAATGTACTAGTCAATGCAATGCAATATCAATTCCCCGGTTCTGCCGTTTTAGAGAATCCCATTTGTGGCCCTTGAGCATTATTTGGTTCAACCATAACCCACATAATAGGAGGCGGCACCTACTGGACTCAGGGTCTATCATTTTCAACCCATTACAGGTTGAGGACACCCTAAAGGTGCAAAACATAATAAACAGCCCCAAAAAGACCCACATTGAAATACACCCCTTAAGGAATATATCCCTGGTGCAGCGAGTATATAATTGGCAATACTTCGAACCCTGGGGTGGCCCCTTTAGAGGTTGTTGTCACGGGTAATGGTGTATGGCACAGGGTAATATGGTGCTAACTTCCCCAGGGACCTGATACCCAAAAATTCCTTCGTTGTCCCTAGCTAGACAACACCAATCACTAGACGACCAATGCCAGGGTTCGGAAACCAACGGTGTTGCATTTTATTTGCAGCAATAACTAGTTGAACCCATTGTCTCTGGATGCAACCAGAATAAAATAACTGTGATGCAGTAACAATGACTTTGACTTGAGTATGATGTTAATAGCGCAAGCTTGATAATGATCACAACAGTCTCTGAGTTATGTGTCCAAGACGCTGGTAACTTGAGATGCTGGGAGTAGTATTAACTTTAAGAAAGATAACAGATTACCGACCTTATTCCTGAAGAGTGGAGACTTACACCAAGGCACAGCTTAGAGAAAAAGACCTGGTTTGCAGGACCCTCTGATTCTTAATACTCGATTTGAACAGACGGAAGCTACTTCCGCACGCATTGACGCATGAGAAGTGCGTGGATCTCTGACTTGAAAGCCAAAGAAACTATGACCGCTGGGGGAGACCCTCATTCCCAACGGTCGGACCAGAAGTTTTCTGACTGGACTTGCACCCTCCTGAGTAGCACTGGAGATCCTGTGTAGTCCCTTAGGTGGTAGGAGAATAAGGACAGGTTTGAGGTAGGCTAAGGGGCCTAGCAGAATGGCTGGAGGTGCGCCAGGGAAGCAACACCACACCTTGACTTGCCGGAGACCTCGCACACCTCCCGATGGAGGACAAGACTAACTTTTTAACTAACTGCCTAACTCCTAACTGCCTCGGGCAGACCGTTCGGTTTGGCATGTAGCAGAGGGGTCACATGGCAGAGAGCTATTGCTCATTTTGAACGACAGGTTATGCAGCCAATCACAGATATACGTACATGTTATACATAGGCCAATGTTATAACAAGGAACCACACAGCAGAGCGGCGACCTAGAGAGTACGTTAGACTGCAATATGTATATTTATTTTCTGCACTGTAACATTGTGACAGAATACAGCTAAATATGGAACAAAGAAATTCTTCATGCTGGGTCACTACAATCTTCCCCTCTGAGAAAAAGGCCGTCCTCCGACTTCTAAACAACATGAACTTAGTGCTAATAGACTAAAAACACAACACGACGGGTTAAAAAAACAATATAGTGCAAAAGAACCATTTTAAAAACTTGTGATAACTGGGTAGTGCTTGGGAGCAATAGAGTTTCCTCTGTGGGCAATTAGAACCATCGGTCCATCACAACTCTGTGGCAGGCACATAGGAAATTAAAAGGCAATGTCCTCTCAGTTCCATAGCTGGGTATAGTGACTAAGGTTGCTTGGTCTGAGACCAGGAATGAGGCTTAAACGTGTACTCAAATAGTGTATCTAACTAACTAACAAGGCAAAACAAAAATACAGCAGTAAATTATATGCAAACATATGTAACAAGCAGTAATATATATATGCAAACAGTACAGCATTTCACTCTTCTGTTAGGTAACCGGTTTGTTCCTTTGGTTGAGCGCTCAATCTTCTGAGGGTGATGCTCTCTTCACCAGCTGCTTGAACTGGAACAATTGAGGAACATCCGCTTGAGGCGGCATGGTAAGTGAAGCACATTAGAGGGTGCACATCAGGCACAGGCATATGTACTACTTTGGTAGCCCGCTGGTATGAGACAACGGAGTAACGCTCAAGGTGTCCTCCAAACGGGTTTCACTTGAGCGGAGACACTGGTAAACTGGCTGGTATACTTTAACATTGGTGAAAGAAGGTGCTGTGAAAGCTTGGTATCTTCTCTGGTACCATAACTTTAACCTGTTAACGGTGTACAGTCCGAGGTGCCCATACCAGGCTTCTTGACTTCATACACCTCAGATTCAGGTAAGGTATGGAAGTCACTGTGTACTGTTCAGGTTCCCAAGACAGTCCAACTGTCTGAGCGGTGATATTTCTTGAGCCTAACCTTGTCTCCCACTTTCAGTTGAGTGGCATTCGCTCTTGTGGTTGTATGAGCCTTCTTGTCTTCTGCGAGCTTCTTCCATCCTTCTGTCAACAATTTCTCGGGCATCTTGGATCCCCTTTGGTGTTCATTGTACCCCCAATCCAGTATTAGGCAGAGGGTTTTATGGAGTCCGGGACCGTTGTACCCCTAAAGCACGGTCTTGTGGAGTGACCTGACGTTCCCCCCCCCCGAACATCAAGGTAGAATGTGAAAGCCAGTGGAAACATGAGTGGTGTTATTGTAGATCTCGAACGATCTCGTTCTAGCAACTGTGGCCATTTATTTCTTAGAGATAGAAGCTGTTCTCGAAACATGTTGATAAACACTTGGTTAGTTTTTCTTTCTCGCATCAGGCCTTTCCCTGAGGTGGTATGCTGTAAGTGCGAAGCTTTTTACATTCAGGGTAGGAAACAAAGTTCTTGGAAGAGCTGGGATTGGAAATGCGGGACCCCGGTCAGTTAATACGGACTCTGGCAGCCATAGTGAAGATGATGGCTGTAGTACAGCAGTTAAGTCTCTGACAGGAACAACAACTACCCACTTGGAGTAGTGGCCGACCATACCGTTAGGGCGTATGTATACTCCAGATCTTGTTGGAGCCAATTTTTCACATGGTCTAGGGCTACAAGTTGTTTGGCCTTCGAGACGTTAATGGGGTGTAAAAGGTGCTCTGCTTCCTTTTCCCCTGCTTTGGACATGTTTTGCAGGCGGGGCAACTCATTACACCATTTTCTCAAGTCGGTTCTCAGCCGATCCAATAGAATCTCTGGCGATGGTTTCTTCGGTCCTGTAGACACCGAAATGGCCGGACTGGGTCCATGATAGGCCGTCGATACTATTTAGCAGCAATCACGTCTTAGGATTAATGATCTGGTGGCGTCTCTCGCCTGAAACGGATCCAGAGAGTTTTCTCATCGATAGGCCCTTTGTTAAGAAAGGTCCTTTTCCCTTTTGTCTCCAGAGATGTCGTAGTTCCCACATCAAGGTATGGTTATTTCCTGATCCTCAGCGGGATTCTACCAGTAGAGAGGTAGTCGAGATTTCTCCCAAGACTCGGAGACTCATCTTGATAGTTTTGCCATCCAGGATAAGTCTTGAGAGGGACTGACGTCAATTGAGGCTCTCTATCAGTTTAGGCGCAGTTATATAGTTCTGCGTAGCCGAATCTCTGATAAAAGGGTGCATTTTCCACGTCTTCCACCGTCTTCCTCTGTGGCTCCTCACCTTTAGATAGCGGGATAACGAGTCAGCGTTCAACGTTGTCTTGCCACTTTGGGTATTTGACTCGCAGTTAAAGCTGGGCCAGTCTGGATGCCCACGTTGCTCAAGGCACCAAGCCGTGCGGTATTGAGGTGTGCTACGGTTGTGTCCGCGTATACGGTGAACGTGTGCCCGTGAGTTAATCTCTAAACTTCTCGGTGACGAGCCCACCAAGTGCTAGTAGTTCTACTATGAACGAGCTTATAGTTGTGGTCATTTCCTTTTTCCAGCTCCCCTCAGGCTTCGGACTGGCGTAGGCAACTAACCCTTTCTCGGTTTTGTTCTTTAAATTGCGACAGGACAGCTCCTAGGCCTAAGAAACTTGCATCCGTGTATAGAAGAAATGGATGTTAGAATCAGGATAGGGCCAAGATTGGAGGTGATGTCACAAGGTTTTTAGGTTTGAACGCTGTTTCTTGACGGTCAGACCACTCAACATAAAGTCCTTTTCGGTCAAATGCTCTCGGGGACAACCACAAGTAGTTTCGTAAGTGGTTTCCGCTACTTGTGCCCTAGTGTAATGAATCGTCGGTAATAGCCGCAAATCAATGAAAACTACTTACTTCCTTATCTGTTTTAGGAGTGTCCCAATTTTCCACAGCTGAGACGGTCTCGGGGTCAGGCTGTAATTCCTTCAGCACTCACGACATGTTCCCAATAAGTTTTACTCGTGGCTTGATAGGTGGCACTTAGATGGTTTGAATCTTGATGCCATGGTCTATCATGACCTGGCGACACTTTGGCCAAATGCCTGATGTGGTTCTTCGTAGGTACGGGAAATAGACAATCACAAACGTCCAGATAGACAGGACACTTTTAGAAATTAACATGACCAGGCATCGTTCCATCAAGCCTGGAAGTAGCAGGGCGTAACACAACCCAAAGGCATGCTTGTTGAACTCGTAGAGTCCCATCGGTGTTGTAAATGCTGTTTCTCTCTGTCCTCAGGGCCATATGGTACTTGCCAGTATCCACTTGTGAGGTCTAGTCGAGAAGTAGGCAGCGGTGCCCAGAGCGAGCGATAGATTCCTAGTTACGTTGAAGTGGGTAGGGCATCTTTTTGGTGGTGTGAGCCGTTTAATTTCCTGTAATCAACGCAAAAGCGTATGTTCCCCATCCTTCTTATTCACAAGGACTAAAGGGGCGGGCCCCATGGACTTTGGCTTTGCCGTGTATCACCTTGGTGTCCTTCATTTCCTTAATGAGTTTTCATCACCTTGCTTATAGCTTGGCAGAGGAATAGGCCGGTGTTTCACCTTGAGGCGATTATCGCCAGTGTTTATCTATGTGCTGAAAATGAGTTGGTTTTGCCAAAATCAAAGAAGTTTACTGAAGCTTCATGTGTCTCTAGTCTAATTTGCGAACTCCATTGTACTTGCCTCGACGGGGGTATTAGAATCTCCAATCTGAATTCAACCCACCAGAGAGTTTGATAGTTGCGGAGTCTTTACAGGAAGCTCGAATAGACTCTTCTGGTCAAGCGATAGTCTCTCTTCCTCAAGACAATCCTCCGGATCGAGCTGGTAGAGCATCGCGACCGTGTAAACTTGGTGAAGCTCGCTGGGGAGTCACTGATTTAACAAGCGCGTACGGGAAACCTGACCATTTGAGACGGTTACGATGCTCCTAGCTTTTTGACAAGAGTCGGTCCATCAATTTTCATTGGAGTCAAGCAAGCTTCGTAGTGGCATTGTCTAGTCCTGACGAACTAGGCACCCAATAAGGGTTTCACTGTTGGCTGGTATAACAATTGAACGACGGCTGTCTAGTGCGGACCACGGCAAATCTCTCCACGACATTAACAAATCTCTGTTGAGCTACAGCGCTTTGATAGTCTTCTGTACTGTTTGCCTATATTGGAGGAGCATAGGGCAAGGAAGCATGTAAAAGCATGTAAAACTTCATAAATTACATGACGCATGAATATTCATGTACCTAAAACTACAGTAAGAGTGCTATCTCCCTGAACTCTGTAACTATCACACCTAGTCTAATGCAATGTACGGTCACCATGCGTACAGTAGGCTCCCCAGAGCCTAGTTGTTCAATGGGTTTGGCCATTACCTGCAAACAATTTCAATTTGGATTTCCCAGCCGGACATACACACATCATACCCCAATGTTTTCTCAAAATGTGTCGGGGCACGTTGTAACTTGAGAGCCTGTATCCACAAGGGCTTCAAGAGGTACCTTGTCCTTAAAAAAAAAATCCCAGATGGTTACATGCGACATGGCGAGAGGAACGCCTTGAGACCCTCATTGCGTTCCGCTGTCCCTGTGGTTCTACCTCCCGAGTGACTGCCCTTTGGACACATGGGTAGCCCGTTTAACTGGGAACAATTATCGAAAAGCGGTGGTGTCCATGACATCACAGTAGCTACAGTAAGGTCATTCTCCGTGTAGCAAATCTTTGAGGGGGGGCCTATCAGGGTTTTGGACGGTCATTGACCAGGCTCTGGAGTTTACCGTTCTGCTTACAGATGACTCATGTAGGATGGCGTAGATGTGCCCTTTTAACTCTTTTACGAACTTGGCAGAGTGAGAGTCAACAACTTGGCAAGGGTATCAGGTGTACAGTAGTGGTAGAAGGTGTAGTGGTCTGTGCTTCTTGGACAGCTTGTATGGAAGAGGCGGTAGATGGTGCAATACTAGGGATTCCCACCAGCCGTCAGGGGAATATGCAAGAAGGAATGTAGCTGTACAAGAAGAGTCATTCCCGATTACTCGATGCTAGAGCTTTGAATCTAGAAATGGCAATACTGGGATTCTGTGCGGATAACATACATAATTGACTTTGTGCCATTCTAGAGGTCCACACCTTCAATGAAGAGCGATCTGTAATTATGCTCTCAGCAGCTGAAGGATCAATGTGTCAACTGTATGTAGGGCCCTGAGCGGATTGAAGTGCCCTAAAGCAGAATTCCCTGAGGCTCTCACCTGCGTTCTGTCGCTGTTGTAGAAAAAACTTAAGCGGATTCGTTGGATGACTGTATCTCAAATTCTTTTCTCCCAGGCCCAGTGCAATCAAGGATTTGTTTTGACAGTGGTTTTTCTTAGTAGCCTGGCCATGAACGAACTTCTCCTACAGCGGACCCTTCCGCGAGTTGGCCCAAGAGTACTGTACCCTCTGACAGGGAAAGCGAGACAAGTTCGAGCGTGCTGTAATCTTCTCCCTGAAGTCAGCTAGTGTGTTGATTCTCCCCTATAGCTTGGAAACTAAAATCCAATAACGAATGGTACTCCTATAGCAACTGTAGTGCAGGAACGATGTCAATAGCAACAGTTGTGGTGCAGCAACATTAGCAAGATGAAGTAGAAGGACTACTAGACCAGCAGAGTCATTGGTACTGCTGTAGACATTGTGAATGAATTGATGTACTGTCCACCCCAAGAAGAGAAAAAAAAAAAATAAGGTGCCTGTCTTCTCTTTCACTATAGCGCTGCTAGGCAGGTACCCGGTACTTGTAGTGCCAACAGCTCTACTTTCGTGACACCACTTTACTTCCCTTGGCATACTTCGGGAACCCTGGGGTGGCCCTTTAAGATGGTTGTTTGTCACGGGTAAACGTGTATGGCACAGGTAATATGGTGGGCTAACTTCCACAGGGACCTGAGTAACCCAAAAATTCTTCGATGTCCCTAGTCAGACACAACCACTAGACGACCAATGCCCGGTTTCGGCAAACAACGGTAGTTTACATTTATTGCAGCAATAAATAGTTGAGCCCTTGTCCTCTGATGCAACCGGAATACATTAACTGTGAATGCAGTAACAATGACTTGACTTGAGTATGATTGTAATAGCGGCAGCTTTGATAAGATACAACAGTCTCTGATTATGTGTCAGACGCTGGTAACTTAATTCTGGCGGTAAAGAATTTACTTTAGAAAGATAACTGATTACAGACCTTATTCCTAAGAGTGGATTCTTACACCAAGGCACAGCTTTGAGGAAAAAGACCTGGTTTGAAGACCTCTGTTTCATGAATACTCGGGGGGGGGGGTCCGAATTGAAGACAGACTGAAGCTACTTCCGCACGCGATGACGGAGCATGAAAGTGCTGGATCTCTGACTTGAAAGCCAGAGAAAACTATATACCGCTGGTGTGAGACCCTCAATTCCCAGACGGTCGGACCGAAGGTTTTCCCTGACTGACTTGCACCCTCCTGAGGCAGCACTCTGGAGATCCTGTGTGAGTCCCTTAGGAGGTAGGAGAATTAAGGACAGGTTTGAGGTAGGCATTGCTGCTGTGTACTGGTCACCATGACAACTGTCAGTCACCATGTCCACAATGCATTGCGGGCATGGTGACGTCACAGATGACCTCGGGAGGTGACTTTCACTTCCCCAGGGCATGTGACAGTAGATCGCTGCCGCACTGTGGTGCGGCAGCAGCCGGGTGCAGGCTGGAGGAGCTCACTCCTCCTGCCTGCGGCTTTATTATCGCAACCATGACCGGCCGCGGGTGATACGGAATGCGGCCAGCTGTAATATACCGCTGGCCCCATGTCGCGATCGTGCGCGGCTCGCCCGCAAGCCCTCACGATCGCCAGGAAATATGCATACGTCCAGGTGTGTTAACCCCCAAACCACCTGGACGCATGCATACGTCCAAGGTCGTTAAGGGGTTTATCACTTTTCTAAATATATGTGAAGTGAAGCCTCTGAGAGCTACAGCCTTCCTTACATGCCCTTAGTTACTTAAAAGTTTACATTAGACACAACCAGCAGCTGACAGAAGCTGATCTGGCCGCGATTGAGTTGTCTGCACTTCTTGATCTGATGACAGGGAACATTAAGGAGCTGCTGCAAGGGGACTGAGAGAAAAAGCCAGTGACTCACCCTTGTGGTCTTTTGTATTGAGAATCCACTGTTATGATAATTAACTTATTTCAGTGAACATTGCAACACGCTCCCTGCTTCTTGAATGTGTTCTCAGAGCCCCCACTCTCTCGGCCCAGGTGAGGCTTTGTGCTTTGTTTATAGTCACTTCGAGCAGAAAGATATTAGAGGTAAGGAAGTCACTTCTTTGCAAAACCCCTTTAAGTTAACGCCATTCTTCCATTTAAAGTCTAGTTTTTTAACACAGATATAGGACCTACCAATCTACCAATCTATCTCCTCTATTTTATGGAGGAGTCAAATTTTTTGTGACATGATCAAACTGTGTTGGTCTAAGACTTTATTTGTTGGCCATAACAAACAATAAGAGCTACCCACAATTTTTAAAAGTACGATATGAAATGAAAGTGGAACTATGATTGGTTGCTATGGGCAACAAAGAAAGTCTTAGACCTAAACAATTTTCATACACAAGGCCCATAGTGTTTTTTTTCAATCATGTCACAAAAAGTTTGACTCCTCCATCAGATACAGGCAATTGGTTGATAAGAATTATGGGCGACATGTATGAAAGGGTTTTCACCCTTTTTCTGGCGTACAATGCGCATAACTGAGCCGGCTATGATGTCTAATGCGCCTAACGTATGTTTTAACTGCATTGTTCGTAAGACTCAACACTTTCGAATGCGTCTAACATGAAGGGGTGTTCTGGGGGCGTTCTGGGGGCGTGTCGCACTACATTCGTAAGATTAGACACATATATGAATGTGGTTCGACAAAACTAGGCGCACTACTGCTCCGACAGGCAGACCTATTTTAGTGTGGTCTGCCTGAGCCTGAGGAGTCGAGGTGGAGATAGATTTGCTGTAAGGGGCAAAAATGTCCAGTATTTCTCAACTTACATCAGTACAATAATAAAAAGTAATTTCTAATAATTATCAAACTACATAAAATAAAATTATTTAAATTTAATAAAAAATTGTATCATATAAAATGAATATAAAAATATATAATATCCCAAAAATATAAAAATATCTCCTAAAAAATGCATTTAAAATGAAAATAATCTAAAACTAATTTTCCATTAACCCACTGATGATGTTGTTTAGATTTTTAAAATTTTAGTTTTGACTACATTAAATTTGAAATGTATTTTTGCTGCTCTCATCCTTTATTCTGCATACGGCAAGAGCCAGCACACCACAGGTCTTGCTGGGACATGTGGTCCCCCAAGCAGGATCAGTACCATAGTTTCTATAAACTGACATGCTATTCTAATGACTTTTCTCTTATTTTCAGCCTATCTATAGCCTAAATACATGTTAGGCCCATTACTAAGTTCTATAATGCGCCTAACACATAGACGAGGCGTGTCAAACTTTACACACCATTTATAAACGTACAAAAACCACTTTCATACATCAGGCGCATTATACACTGAAAATGAGACTCGACTATTCACTTCGACGCGCCTTCCTTCATACATGTCCGTCCTATGTGTTACAAGAATGAAGAGATGTGTTAATTTTACACAGTAGGAACCATTGTGGGTATGGATAGCTTCTAGTCCTTAATGAACACTATTCTCATATATCATATATTTAAGCATAAAAGTATCTCACCTAGAATATGTATTTTCTCTCCATTCATTGCAAAGTACCAGTTTATAAATCATGCATACTATCTTGCAATAACCGCTCCTGTAATTTATGACGAATCATTAAATATTTCAGTTGAATTTAGAAAAATGAGAAAGCTTTGTGGATAATTGCAGCCTATTTCTGAAAGGCTTAAATGGTCTCTTATAGTTTCCAGACTTCCCCTCTAATTAAGAACAACATTTTTTATTCATTTGGAAATAATAGATCAAATTAAGTAGAGAGGGAGAAAAGAACAAAATTGTAAGCAAATGACACAAAAACAGAAATATTGAAAGTGCTCTTGACTTATATTTATACAAAGACAGGACCCCAGGAGATATGACCTCGGTTGGACAGCACTTCTGGTATTAAATGTAAAAGTTGTAGCAGTGGAGAACAAGGAAAAAAAGAATCACAACATTTGTATTTTATCGAGAGACAAAAAAATACATATCAAAGGAAAAGAATTGTTATTCTCAGTTTGACTGAGTAGATCAGGATAAAAGACACAACTTAAATTAAAGAATTTACTTATCTTTGGCCTTTATGGTACACCCTGAAGACATGTCTGCAAAATGGTCTACTTAACTATCAGGAGAATGACCTCAGTTCTGTGATTTAAGGCAACCATTTTTTGGTGGTTTACTCATGGAAATCAAGAGCTTGTTCATATATTTGTATAACTCTAATAGACTTTAATGAAAGAGCCAACTGTCTCCTCAATGTATTTATACCTCCCAAGTTTTAGAGATTGCAAAGTGAGACACATCAGGCCATGCCTACAACCACACCCATGCAAATGGCATCACTCTAGAACATGCCTATAAAAATGCCAGAGCACATGACATCATACCAGGAAATGCCTATGCCCCGCCTAACAGGATCATGCTCCGCCCCCTTCAGCAGACTAGCGCCAACACAACAACTGCATTACTGGGGGTCTAAAAATATGCATTTATATAAAGTACTGTATTGTATTTCATAAATCCATACAAACAGCTGTAAGACAATGTTCTATGGAGGATACCTCTGTATAATGGTCAAGCATTGACCACATTATACCACTATACAAGGAGCAAATATCACAGTACTGTCACTGACCAGACCAAGACTAATATTATCAGTGTTACCAATATACATAGATCAAATAATACAACAACATCATGAATAGAGATGGGCGAATTTCTCAAAAATTCGGTTCGCCGACTTTGCTGATTTTTCCGACAAAATTTGTTTCGGTCCGAATTACTTCGGGATGAATTGCATTAAAAAACAGCTATTTCCAGGCTGCACAGAGCCTGCAGGGTGCTGTAGAATGTTGTGCCATGCTTAAATATGCAGAGGGAGTTTGTTTTAGTATGGCACGCACATGGCTGTCGCCGCTATTAGAATCGCTTCACTCTAAAATTCCCTGGGCACTTAAGAGGGCAAAACTGACCAAAAAACAGAAGCGGGAATGCAGCCTGATAAAGTCATGGCAGCGCCAGCTGGAAAAAAAAGAGCTGAGGGCTCAGGTGGCAACATCAGTAGGCCACAGAGTGGCACAGTGACAGAGTGTGGAGGTGACGGCCGCAGCCACAGCAGCAACAGCAGCATGAGGTCAGAGAGTGGCACAATGACATTCTGGAGGTGGTAAAAACAGGAGTAGGCCACAGAGTAGCACAATGACAGAGTGTGGAGGGCACGGCAGCAGCCACAGCAGTAGCATGAGGTCAGACAGTTTCACAATGACACAGTGTGGAGGGCTCGGCAGCAGCCACAGCAGCAGCATGAGGTCAGCCAGTGGCACAATGACATTCTGGAGATGGCAAAAACAGGAGTAGGCCACAGAGTGGCACAATGACAGATTGTTGAGGTCACGGCATGAGCAACAGCAGCAGCATGAGGTCAGACAGTGGCACAATGACATTCTGGAGGTGGCAAAAACACGAGTGGGCCACAGAGTGGCACAATGACAGAGTGTGGAGGGCACGGCAGGAACAACAGCAGCAGCATGAGGTCAGATAGTGGCACGATGACATTCTGGAGGGGGCATAAACAGGAGTAGGCCACAGAGTGGCACAATGACAGAGTGTGGAGGTGGCACAAACAGCAGTAGACCACAGAGTGGCACAATGACAGAGTTTGGAGGTCACGGCAGGAGCAACAGCAGCAGCATGAGGTCAGACAGCGGCACAATGACATTCTGGAGGTGGAAAAAAACAGGAGTAGGGGGGGGGGGACCACAGGTGGCACAATGACAGAGTGTGGAGGGGCACAAACAGCAGTAGACCACAGAGTGGCACAATGAAAGAGTGTGGAGGGCACGGCAGGAGCAACAGCAGCAGCATGAGGTCAGACAGTGGCACAATGACATTCTAGAGGTGGCAAAAACAGGAGTAGGCCACACTGAACACCCGCTCTGATGCCACACTACTGGACGGGCAGGACAGCTTCTCCACTGCAAACTCGGCAAGTTGCGGCCACACATCCAGTTTGGCTGCCCAGTAGTTCAGCGGATCTTCTAACTGGGGTGGCAGTAGTGCTGTCCAAGTAGGCCACCACCTGTTGGTTCAGGGTCTGCTCCAGGTCCTGCTGCTGCTGCTGGAGAGTGCCCTCCTCACTAGGCGGGTGAAGAAAGCTGCTCATCAGCAACTCCAGACATAGGTTGCTGCTGACGGAGCTGGTACTGCTCCTACTCCCCCTACCTTCCCACAGCAGCCGCAGCAGTGGTACGTGATCGCTGAGGAACCCCCCGGTCAGACCTGACAGAGGATGGACGATTCCGCACATAGGCCGCGGCCAACTGAATATGGAGGATTTCTCTATAGTATTTGAGTTTGTCTTCCCTCTCAGCAGCTGGGAAAAAGGCTCCCATTTTGGACCGGTAGCGAGGGTCCAATAGGGTGGAGAGCCAGAAGTCATCCCTCTGCCGGATGCTGACTAATCGGCTGTCAATAGCCAGGCAAATAAGCATGCTGCGGGCCATCTGCACAAGTGACTCCAAGGGACTCCCTGCCTCCATCTCCACTGTATACTGCCACGGTGCTTGCGGGTCATCTGCCTTGTCTTCCTCATCTACATCTACCTCCTCCAGCTGCTCCTGCTCCTCCGCTCCTGTCACCTGGGTAGAAAAACCACTCATTTCACCAGACAATGCTTCTGTTTCAATGTCCTGCTCCTCCTCCTTCAGTTCAGTCCCCACCGGACTCATGTGGCCGCGAGATGTAGTCGCCACATCTCCAGTCCCATGCCCAGACAGATTATTCAGCATCTGTTCCAGGACATGAAGCAGTGGAATGACGTTTTTCATCCCGTAGTCCTGGCGACTAACAAATAACGTCGCCTCCTCGAATGGCCTCAGCAAACGGCAGGTGTCACGCATGAGCTGCCACTGGCTGACATCAAAGTTACACAGGGGAGTATTCCTGTCCGCCTGGATCCTCAAAAAATCGTTAATGGCCTTTCTCTGTTCATACAGTCTGTCCAACATGTGCAGGCTGGAATTCCAACGGATGGAAACATTACATATCAGCGTGTGTTGGGGGAGGACGTTCTGCCACTGCAACTCGAGGAGGGTGTGCCTTGCTTTGTAGGAATGGATGAAGTGCATGCACAGTTTCCTGGACATTTTCAGAATGTTCTGAAGATTGGTGGAAGACTTCAGGAACCTTTTCACAACCAGATTGAACACGTGCGCCATGCAGGGTGCATGGACCATCCCTCCTCGGTGCAGCACAGACACTATGCTCCTCCCATTGTCTGTCACCATGGTTCCGATTTGCAGTTGGCGCGGAGAAAGCCACACATCGATTTCTTCTTGCATGACATGGAGCAGTTCCTCCACTGTGTGACTTTGCTCGCCAAGGCAAGCCAGGTGTAGAACTGCGTGACACCGCTGTGCCCTACACATGTGGTATGATGGAGCAGCACTTGGGAAGGCTGAGATGGTGGTGGTGGAGGAGGAGGAGGTGGACATTGGCGCAGGAGCAGCAGTTTGACAACGTGGAGGAGAAAGCGGCGTCAAGTTGTTGGTGTGGCTGGGCAGGAAGCACATTCACCCAGTGGGCCATAAAGGACATGTACTGGCCCTGACCGTAGTTACAGCTCCAGAAGTCCGCGCTACCGTGCACCTTGGAACAAACCGATAAGCTCAAGTACTGGCCCACCTTCTGTTCTATTTATTTGTGAAGTGCTGGTACTGCCTTTTTGGAAAAGAAATTATGGCTTGGAACTCTCCTTCTCAGCTCGACAGTTCTCTGAATGGTGCAGAGTCCACCATTTGGAAAGGGAGGGACTGCAGTACCAACAACTTGGACAGTAGCACGTCAACTTCTGCACCTTAGGATGGTTGGACGCATACTGTTGTCTCTTTGCAATCGCCTCGTTAAACTACTGCTGGCACCATGAGTAACGAGGAGCAGGAGCATCTGGACCGGGAGATGATGGTAAAAAGAAAAAGCTCCCTTCTGCAGAGGTGGTGGAGCCTTGACTGGCTGCAAAGGCATGCGTGCCACTGGGCACTGCTGCTGCTCTTGCTGTGGCGGCAGGATGGAGCACCACATTTGAGCCATGGTTCTGCCAGGACACCGGATGGTGACGCTGCATGTGTTGACGCAGGGCCGTGGTGCCAACGTTAGCTCCCTGGCCACGCTTCACTTTCTGCCCACAGATTCTACATATACCCATATTCGGCTCCTCCGGTGTCTTAGCAAAGAACTGCCACACCGCCAACGCTCCGCACTGAGTGACTACTACCGACGCTGCCTCGCTGAGCCCCTGTGCCGCTACTTTCTTGGACCTGCGAAGCGGGTTTTCTACCCCGTGGCCCCGCTTGGCTCCCGACCTCGCATTGCTGCTACCCTGTTGACTCACGGCCACATTACGCACTTGCTGGCTGCGCTGCTGCCTGACGCGCAAACTGACGCCCTCTTCTCCTGACGATGATGAAGCCCTTGCTTCACCCGGTTTCCAAGTGCGGTCAGCTACATCATCATCGATTATTGTTTGATATTCACTGCTCTCCTCCTCAATGGTCTTGGTATGCAGAGGCTGACCCCTCACAACATGACCTCCTATGCCACTCTCCACTTCTATACTTTGCCGCCTACTGCAAGAAGCAGGGGATATTGGCCCCATTTCTTCGCTGCCAAGTAGCTGCTGACTGCCCTCCTCAAATTTTTCATCCTCGTTGTATAGTGGCGCTGAGCCCAGACCACATAGTAGATCTCTGGCTGAGTGAGCCGGATGGGACAGTGGCGGGTTGAGGACAGGTGAGGGCCGCTGACCCGCTCCCGGGCCATGTCAACTAAGGGTTGTGTCTGCCGTTCCTACCAACTCTTGGCTGGGGTTGTCAGATGACATCTGGGAGGAAGTGGGTGACCTAGTCAACCAATCAAGAACCGTTGGGTTCCTGAACAACACACGGCCGCTAGATGACACCGGCAGTTCTGGCCTCACCGAGTGACACCTGCTGCGACGTCCCCTTACTGTGCTGCGACCTTGGCCTGCGCCAGGAATGTTTGTGCCACTGACACTGGTGAAGAGCCTGCCACCTCTCTGTCTGACATACTGTTTGTTCTAAAATGTACAGACACTGTTTGATGAAGATATCTGTATATGATAAATACACACTCTGTATTTGACTCCAAATGAACCCACTAACAAGCTTGGGTAACCCTTGGATATCAATTGCGCTCCACAAATGGCCAGGAAAAATTTACTTGTATGTGCCGTTTAAAAACACTGTGTATTTTACTGAATATAAAAAGCACAAACAGGCTTAATTAACCTTCGGATATGAATTATGCTACATTCAAAATTTCTTCTTTGGCGTTGAAAAACACAGTTTCTTTTACTGACCACAACAGCAGAAAAACGCTTAATTAACCCTTGGATCTAAATTGTGCAAAAGAAATGTGCTGCCAAAAATAACCAGCTTTGTAGCGTGTTAAAACGACATGTATTTTACTGACCACAACAGCAGAAAAACGCTTGATTAACCCTTGGATCTAAATTGCGCAAAAGAAATGTGCTGCCAAAAATTATCAGCTTTGTAGCGTGTTAAAACAACGTGTATTTTTCTGACCACAACAGCAGAAAAACGCTTAATTAACCCTTGGATGTAAATTGCGCAAAAGAAATGTGCTGCCAAAATTTACCAGCTTTGTAGCATATTAAAACGACGTGTATTTTACTGACCACAACAGCAGAAAAACGCTTATTAACCTTGGATCTAATTGCGCAAAAGAAATGTGCTGCCAAAATTACCAGCTTTGTAGCGTGTTAAAACAACGTGTATTTTACTGACCACAACAGCAGAAAAACGCTTTATTAACCCTTGGATCTAAATTGCGCAAAAGAAATGTGCTGCCAAAAATTACCAGCTTTGTAGCATGTTAAAACGACGTGTATTTTACTGACCACAACAGCAGAAAAACGGTTAATTAACCCTTGGATCTAAATTGCACAAAATAAATGTGCTGCCAAAAATTACCAGCTTTGTAACGTGTTAAAACGAGGTGTAATGTACTGACCACAGCAGCAGAAAAACGTTTAATTAACCTTTGGATATGAATTATACTACAGGCAAAAATTCTTCTTTGGCGTTGAAAAACATTGTTTCTGTTAGTGACCACAACAGCAGACAAAAAACACTGAATTAAACCTTGGATCTAAATTGTGCAAAAGAAATGAGCAGCCAAAAATTAAGTGGTATTTGGATTGTAAAAACGCTGTTTCTTTAACTGAGTACAACAGCAACAACTCTTGGATATTCAATGTGCTCAAGAACTGAGCAGATAGCATTTAAATGTATATGCAGCTGAATTGGACGCACACTGGACTTCAATTCCAATACCCCACAAAATCAAAATTAGAACGTAAGAGAAGCAGTCTCTGAGACAAGCTGTGACACCCCCCAAAAATCGCTGTATAAAAGTTAGTTCTTTAGTGTGAGATCTCAGTAGCAGCACAGTGAGAGGAGTGTGAACTGCCAGTGTCGCGTCCGGACTTATATAGTGCGGTGACGTCACAGAATCCCGCCGGTCTCTGATTGGCTTCATCTCTGCACATATCATTTAGGCTACTCCTTTCTTCCTCCCAGAGTTCTTTGCCCCATGTAACGCCATGTGCTCGCAGCCATTTTATCAATCAAAAACACGCTTCATTCCCGCGAATCACCCCAAACTTCGACTTCGTTCAGAATCAAAGTTTTCCTGAAATTCTAAACGAATTCCACTTCGGTAGTATCGATTCACCCCTCTCTAATCATGACCACATATCAATACCACATCGTGACATAGTGACCATACTGTTACTGAATATGAATACTACTACTGTTACTACCAATATTTCTGCCATACAGTGACCCTATAGTTTTGAATACTAGTTGTACAAAGGTGCTCTGCAGACATATATTGCTGCCATAGAGTGACCATATGAGGGTAGATATCAGTTGTATACAGGCTCCGTGCAGGCGTATACTGCTGCCATACAGTGACCATATGGGGATAGATACTCTGCAGACATATATACAGTGCAGATAAATCCAGTGACTCACAGTGACGTCTTCTCTGACAGGAGTCATTTACTTTTTCTTTTATTTTCCATCCAGCTTAGACCGCCATAATGACTTCTCCCCGCCACGACTTATCCTTGCAAAATTAACCACACAAACATGTTTGACTCCTCACTTTTCCAGCACCTCCCTACCTGTTACTATCTTTGTCCAAACTCCCCATGGGATGATAAGTCAAGTTGGGTGGGCTATCGGGCAATAAGCGGTGGTAAGGGGGTTATAGAGTGTTAGATGGGGGTTGTATTTTGTATTGGCACTAGGTTGCATAATATAATGGTAGGGGACAGAGGCAGGAGAATGGGGTAGAGGCCACAGTTTACAGGCACAAGAGAAGACAGAGGACCAACCTCGTGGAGATTGTGGTGCAGCTGTCGCATGTCATCCATCCTCTGCAACCCCAGATCAGCCACAGACTTCAGGGGTACAGGTGATGAAGTTTAGTAGTAGCGTATTTTGTAGTGTTTCTATTTCTCTACAAATTCCCTCATTTGTATTACATTGGATTTATTGGACACCATCAGACCAAAGTTGCATCTATTTCTTTAACACAATAGTCAATGAAGGCTGGTGGTTGAGAAGTTTGTTGGTTTTTTATAACCATTTTATTCCAGTTTTAGCAATAGAGTTGTCTGACAGAATCCTCTTCATCACTAGCACTGGGGCTTGGTGTCAGCCAGAAGTGTTTTTCATCAACATGGCTGACACTAAATTGGTGTAAGCCAGCAGTGTTTTTCATCAACAAGGCTGACACTAAGGGCGACATGTATGAAGCTCGCCACGTCGGGGCGCATCTTTTCGCCAGTTTTCCATCGAAATTTGTGCCTGATTTATGTCGGCGTCGGGGCGCGCTCATACATTTCATGTAAAGTCTGCCGCGCCTCGCCAGTGTGTGAGGCGCAGTGCGGGACTTAGGCGCAGTGCGGGGCTGCGCCTAATATTCGCCGTCCGAGGAGGTGCGCTCATACATGCGGGGAAAAGTTCACTGCGCCTCGCCAGTGTGTGAGGCGCAGTGCGGGACTTAGGCCAGAAGGGACTGCGCCTCACAGGTATTCCGATTTGAGACAGACTGGAAAACAGCGAGAAATCATTAAAGATGAATCAAAAAATCACCTTTATAAAGGCGTAAAACATTCTCTGAAAAAGAGCTCAAACCTACGAGATTTCATTGCCCCGATCTCTCCATTGACTACAATTGGACAAGTAGCTCATGCTCTGATTGGCTGTGATAGCCAAGCCCCCGCTAGCTCAACCAATCAGCTCTCTTCTGCATTTTTACTGTATTTGAACTGTCCCGCCTTCTCCATAGGTTTTAATGGGTCACTGTCGCTCCTATTCTGATTGGCTGGCTTCTGCCAACCAATCAGAATAGCTTACAGAATTTGAATTACTGTATTTCCCGGCAATTTCCAATATCCTAATTCCTGATGTAGCGCCGTTCTGGATTTTTGGAAAGTGATTTTTTTTTTTTATTAGGTTTGAGCTCTTTTTCTGATAATGTTTTACACCTTTATAAAGGCGATTTTTTATGAATCATACTCCATGCCGCACGGAGCTGAGAGCCGAGATTTCTTTTGCGATCTTCTATATGTTTCCTCTCATGTTCCGTTCTCACTTCACTTCGCCTCCGCCGGATCATTTAGACCAGAATCAACCAGGTCTGCCTGTCGGAGCTGACGAGCGCTGCAATGCACCTCACTTTGCCGACTCGCGATCGTACATGCCTCGGAGTTTTCGAGCGTGCTGCGTCCCGCCCCGGAACGCCCACATCATGCCCATTGCACGCCCCTTCATGCGGGGCACATCTGAAAGTGGCGAATGCTGCGCCTAACATCGCATCCCTGCGTCCGACAGGGGATTCGGGCCGGTGAAGCGCAGGTTACGTCAGAAAACAGGTGAAAAGCCCGTTCATACATGTCGCCCTGAATTCCTGTGACTATTACCTCAGTACCCAATGCACCAGGGGTACTGGGAACAGCCAGGTTACTATTACATTAGATGGTCTGCTTCTGGGGTGGCTGTAAGCTGTTTTTTCAGAGTTGAAAGGACCTTTATTCATGGAACTTCCCATCTTAATAATTTCTGCTTGTAGCTGTTAGTTTTACAATGACTGGTTATGAAATATGGGGGGGGGGGGAGGGCACGTCATTTTGTTTTTTATTCTTTATATAAAGTCTAAAAAGAACATACTATGTAAAAAAACATAGAGGCTTTCCCCATTTTTCATATCTAGCCAAGGTAAATCCATCAGGATGGGTTGGTCCATAGATATCGGCCTCTTCCCATTCTAAACATACCAGCCCACAGTCACCCCAGAAGCAAACATCTTATTAAATGGTCACTACTGATGTCCCAGTAACACTAGTGTATTGAGTACTGGAGTAATAATGAGAGGGGGTTAATTTCAGCTTTGTGGTGACAAAACACTGCTGCCTAAAAGCAAGCCCCAGTGATAGAAATGATGCCTGTTAGATGCCTCCATTATTAACAGTGGATATATAAAAAATACAAAAAACACTGAAACAGAAAAAAACAACTTTTTAAAATAAAAACTCCCCAACACTAACCCTTGCTGATCAATTTATTAAAGTAAAAGATGCAACGCTGGTTTGACATAGTCCAACAAATCTGTTGTAGTCTAACTATAAAAAAAAAAAAAAAAAAAACAGAGACCCTTTTCTGGATGTTGAATAGCCTATCTAGCACATGGGAAAGCTAGGTGACATCCCCATACAACTGGCACTCAGAAAAATGTCCCTTGAAAGGCACTTGGTGAATAAGGTCTTGGAACTGAGTTTTCCTAATATATGAGGGTCTCAGAATTGTGACCATCAGGCATTTGTGGCATACTGTAAGGGACCCCAGTATCTACAGTGACCGAAAGACAGTGCGCCCTAGTGCTATGTCCCCTGAGGTTGTCCCTGCCTGCTTGCTTACCCGACCCTAAGCGGTCGGCAACAACTGGGTGTCAGTCCCTACCCTGAGTAAGTGCAGACACCAAACAGACAAGACAGACAAACACAATAGCAGATTAGTCAGCAGAAATGGGGTAGATGGGGATCCCATCAGAAGTGAGAGCAAACAGTACCAAAGTCAGAGACCCAATCCAGAGTGTGATTGGACTGGCTCCCTGACATCCAGAAGACAACCTGAGTGGTAAAGACGGCTGTCAATCACACCTTGTTAAAATAACCTGCCCTCAGGACAAGACCAGCAGCAGTAGACAGGTGTGGCAGGGAAGCTGTCAATCATGATTATTAGAACTGACAAGGCAGTGTTCAGATTTGACACACAGAAAATAGTACACAATCCCAAACTCATGGCAAAAGTGCATACTCCGTGGTACCTTCTGGACAGAAGACTGTGCCGAGGCCAGAGCAGGCAAAGTCATGACACATACATTTTCTCCAGCAGTGGAGTTGATTTTTGGGGCCCACCAGTAGAGTAGATTCTTGGAACTCACTAGTGGAGCTAATTCATGGGGATCACTCTACAGTTACTGTACATGAGCGCACATACTGTACATGCCTCTTGCATTCTACCTTTTGCTTTCTACCTCTGTTTCTCTGTGTTTCTGCTTGTCATGGTCAGGGGCCCACCACAATGCCCAGGGGCCCACCAAGGTTTTCTTTGGTATCTTGAGGGTCAGTTCAAACCTAATGGCATAACCTATGGCTATGCAATATCTGCCTAATATGAAAGCTGGTTATTATTTTATCATCAATGGGCTTGGTTGAGATTCCAAATTTTAAATGTAGATGATTTTTCAACTCCTAGACAAACTCTTTCAACCTGAAACTTTATCAGCGGATGTATTAATGTTATATTCCAGACCCCAATACGCATATGTTACTCCTTTACTTTCAGTTAAACCGAAAATTTTATGTTTAGTGAGAGCTGTTCTTTAAGAAAGCAAAACACTTCTCCATGTTTAAATCTCATATTTCCTGTATGTTCATAAAAAATTCCACTTAGATTCCTTTTGGGTATTTATGCAAAACAGCAAGCAAAATTTCTGCAAACATAAAAGACACATGAACCATAGCTGCATAAATAATTAATATGCAAATGCTCAGAATGAATATTTTGCTGCATGCTTGACACAAATATTGGCTCTTGCCATATACCTGCCATACAAGGCATTAAAATACCAGTGAATTGCATTGCTACAGTCATGGATGGTAATGCCAGCAGACAATTAGGTGTTGTATAGACAAGAACTGTATATCACATATATAAATATTTTATCATGCAGAACCATTTTCAGCTTGTAGATATCATACATAGGCACAGAGGCACATGGGTCGTTTCATTATTGTGCAATTAGAGAATGCATGCTTGTGTTCAGCTCAGGAGATGGCACGACAACACATGGAAATAATGACTTTTTACAGAATTTTAGGTCTATTCTTATTTTTTTGCCTGTGGAAAAACACCCAATTTCCTTCTCTAATGAACTTCTTTCCATATAGGCATCTATAGCAAGTGAGACAATGTATGTTGCAATCTAAATGTAAACATAAATACACTGTACTCTTTTAGTATATTTATTTTAGCAGTTGTACTGATTTAATGATCAGGTGCTAATTTTGACTCATAGCAACTTTTGTGAATAGTTGCTCTGAACTTTGATCAGTTTTCAGTTAGTTGACCAATTACAGAGCGTTTGGCCTCTATATTGTTTCCTATTGTCTTAGTCCTACTCATTGCTGGTCTTCCTTATTTTGTTTACATTCTACCGTGCCAATCATAATGTCTTTTTCTAACAATTGTTCCCTTTGCATGATGTGCCCAAAATATAAGCGTTGTAGTTTTGTCATCTTCAATTTCAAGTAATCACTTTCAGTTCAGATTTGTATGTTCTTCTAGCTATCTATGGGACTCTTCTCCAGCACCACAATTCAAAGGAACCAGTTTTCTTCCTGTCTTGTTTCCTTACTGTCCAACCTTTACAGTCAAGTGACATTATTGAAAATACAAATTAAATTTCTGTAGTTAGGAACACATCTCTTCATTTGAAGACTCTGTCCAAGTCCTTCATGGCTGTTTTCCCAAGAGCAATTTGTCGTCAGATCTCCTGGGTGTTTGTCATTTTGGTATTAAGTATTGATCCACGTAAAATAAATTTTTTTATACATTTTGTTTTTACATTAAATGTGAAATTTGACATTTTACTAGTGAATATGATCTTTGTCTTCTTCAGGTTGACTTACTAGCACTAAAATATATTTCCCTGATGTTTGGCCCTGTGTATTTTATTCAGAATACCAAACATAAAAAAGCCACTTTGGAATGTCAGAACATCCAAGCACATTTGCTTCGGTCTTTGCCAAGAAAAGCACACCTCTAGATTTCTGATAAGGGACATTTGTGGTTATAATATCTTGGGCCACATGTATGAAAACGGTCTAGGTCTAAAACTCACTTTTTTGCCCATAGCAACCAATCAGAGCGCTCCTTTCATTTCATATAATGCTCTGGAAAAATTAGAAGGGCGCTCTGACTGGTTGCTATGGGCAACAAAGTGAGTTTTACACCTAGACAGTTTTCATACATGTGGCCCTTAGAGTGAAGCTAATAGAAAACTGAACCTGCACGTGTGAAGCTAAAAATGTTAGGATTTGTCCAAAACACCAGATAAATATAGCTTGTTTCTTCCGGAAATAGAAACACACTTGTCTGTGAGTTGTGTCTTGTTTTGCAGCTCTGCTTAATTAAAATGATTAAGCCTAAGCGGCAATATCACAAGGAACCTGTTGATTCTAGATAATACCTTTACAGCAGAGTTAACTGAGTCTGTAAGCAAAGAAAAGTAGTGATATTAACAGCCTGGCTCAGACTTCTTCATTTAATTTCTTAGCCAATGTTAAAAAGACTAAAATATGGACAAATAATTTAATAAATGTTTACTGAGCTGTAGAAGAAATGTGCATAAACTTTATCAGGAAATTGGTGCCCATTTCTTTTATAGTGCTAACACCAGGAAACAGGTAGGCTGATCTGAGGACAGGGAAGGAGATTTATCAAGACTTAAACCACACTTACTGCCATATTGTTGTAAAAATAATAAGGTGAGGAACGTGTTGGAATATAACATTAGAATCCAAGATTTCTGGCAATACACCTTTTTGTATCAATGTGTGATTGTTAGATTGAGACTAGAGATGGGCGAATTGATTCTAACAAAGTGGAATTCGTTTAGAATTTCAGGAAAACTTCGGTTCTGAACGAAGTCGAAGTTTGGGGAACTTCGCGTGAACGAAGTGTGCTTTTGATAGATAAAACGGCTGCGAGCACATGGCGTTACATGGGGCAAAGAACTCTGGGAGGAAGAAGGGCATAGCCTACATGACATGTGCAGAGATGAAGCCAATCAGAGACCGGCGGGATTCTGTGACATCACCGCATTATATAAGTCCGGGCGCGACGCTGGGAGCTCATACCGCTCTCACTGTACTGATTAGGGAAGGTGCTCCTAAGGCTGCTAATGATATCTCTTACTAAAGAACTGATTTTTATACAGCGATTTTTGGGGGGTGTCACAGCTTGTCTCAGAGACTGCTTCTCTTAACGTTCTAATTCTGATTTTGTGGGGTATTGGAACTGAAGTCCAGTGTGCGTCCACTGCAGCTGTATATACATTTTAATGCTATCTGCTCACAGCACATTGAATATCCAAGGGTTATCTAAGCCTGTTCCTGTTGTATTCATTTAAAGAAACAGCGTTTTTTACAATCCAAATACCACTTCATTTCTGGTTGCTCAATTCTTTTGCGCAATTTACATCCAGGGGTTAAGTAAGTGTTTTTCTGCTGTTGTGGTCACTAAAAGAAACCGTCGTTTTCACCGCCAAAAAAGAAATTTTTCCTGTAGCATACTTCATAACCGAAGGTTAATTACAAGTTTTTCTCTTTTTGTGTACCGGAAAATACACGCCATTGTAACACGATACAAAGCTGGTAGTTTTTGGTTGCTCAATTCTTTTGCACAATTTACATCCAGTGGTTAAATAAGTATTGTTCTGTTGTTGTGGTCACTAAAAGAAACCGTCTTTTTCACCACCAAAAAAGACATTTTTCCTGTAGCATACTTCATAACCGAAGGTTAATTACAAGTTTTTCATTTGTTGTGTACCGTAAAATACACGCCATTGTAACACACTACAAAGCTGGTAGTTTTTGGTTGCTCAATTCTTTTGCACAATTTACATCCAGGGGTTAATTAAGCATTTTTCTGTTGTTGTAGTCACTAAAAGAAACCGTCTTTTTCACCACCAAAAAAGACATTTTTCCTGTAGCATAATTCATAACCGAAGGTTAATTGCTAGTTTTTCTCTTTTTGTGTACCGTAAAATACACGCCATTGTAACACGCTACAAAGCTGGTAGTTTTTGGTTGCTCAATTCTTTTGCGCAATTTACATCAAGGGGTTAATTAAGCGTTGTTTCTGCTGTTGAGGTCACTGAAAGAAACCATCTATTTCACCGCCAAAAAATAAATTTTTCCTGTAGCATAATTCCTAACCGAAGGTTATTTACAAGTTTTTCTCTTGTTGTGTACCGTAAAATACACGCCATTGTAACACGCTACAAAGCTGGTAGGTTTTGGTTGCTCAATTCTTTTGCACAATTTACATCCAGGGGTTAATTAAGCATTGTTCTGCTGTTGTGGTCACTAAAAGAAAACGTCTTTTTCACCGCCAAAAAAGACATTTTTCCTGTAGCATAATTCATAACCGAAGGTTAATTACAAGTTTTTCTCTTTTTGTGTACCGTAAAATACACGCCATTGTAACACGCTACAAAGCTGGTAGTTTTTGGTTGCTCAATTCTTTTGTGCAATTTACATCCAGGGGTTAATTAAGCGTTGTTCTGCTGTTGTGGTCACTAAAAGAAACCGTCTTTTTCACCGCCAAAAAAGAAATTTTTCCTGTAGCATAATTCATAACCGAAGGTTAATTACAAGTTTTTCTCTTGTTGTGTACCGTAAAATACACGCCATTGTAACACGCTACAAAGCTGGTAGTTTTTGGTTGCTCAATTCTTTTGCGCAATTTACATCCAGGGGTTAATTAAGCATTGTTCTGCTGTTGTGGTCACTAAAAGAAACCATCTTTTTCACCGCCAAAAAAGACATTTTTCCTGTAGCATAATTCATAACCGAAGGTTAATTACAAGTTTTTCTCTTGTTGTGTACTGTAACATAAACACCATTGTACCACGCTACAAAGCTGGTCGTTTTTGGTTGCTCAATTCTTTTGTGCAATTTACATCCAGGGGTTAATTAAGCGTTGTTCTGCTGTTGTGGTCACTAAAAGAAACCGTCTTTTTCACCGCCAAAAAAGACATTTTTCTTGTAGCATACCCTTTTTTAAAACCAAGGTTTTAAATTTTTTTAGTTTTTTCTTTTAATGGTTTTACCGTTAAAAAAAAAAGCCATTGTTAAAACGCCCACAAAAATGGGAGTTTTTTTTTTGCTCAATTCTTTTTCGCTTTTTTCAAACCAGGGGGTTTTAAAAAACGTTGTTCTGCTGTTTTTGGGCAAATAAAAAAAACCTTTTTTTTCCCGCCAAAAAATTTAATTTTTTTCCCGTAGCATAATTCATAAAACCCAAAGGTTTTAAATTTTCAAGTTTTTTTTCTTGTTGGGGTACCGTAAAAAAAACACCATATTAAAACGCTTAAAAAATTGGTTTGTTTTTGGGTTTTCTCAATTTTTTGCCAATTTAAAAATTTTAGGGGTTAATTAACGTTTTTCTTGTTGTTGGGCACGAAAGAAACCTTTTTTTTTCACCGCCAAAGAAGCAATTTTGCCTGTAGCCCTAATTTATTTCCGAAAATTTTTAAATTTCCTGTTTTTGGGTTTTTTATAAAAATACCACAGTGGTTTTTTTAAAACAACAATACAAGTAAATTTTTTTCCCGGCCAATTTTTTGGGGGTGCAATTTTTTATCCAAGGGGGACCCAAGCTTGGGTTTTTTGGGGTTTATTGGAGGGCAAAAACAGGGTGGGATATTTATCATTTACAATATCTTCAAACAAACATGTCCCCGTACATTTTAGAAAAAAACAGTATTTCAGATATTTAAGGGGGGGGCAGGCTTTCACCTGTGGTGGGTGGCACAAAAAATTCCTGGGGGCAGGCCCCCCGGGGCCCCAGCACAGCAAGGGGGCCCTTTGAAGCCCGGGGGGCACTCGGTGAGGCCCAAACTCCGGGGGTCATCTAGCGGCCGTTGTTTTCAGCAGCCCAATGGTTCTTTGTTTTGGTTTTACTAGGTCATCCCTTCCCCCCAATGGGCATCTGACAACCCCCCGCCAAGAGTCGGGGGAAAGTCAAACACAAAACCCCTTTGTTTGGCCCTGGCCGGGGGGCGGGGCAGCGGCCCCCCCTGTCCTCAACCCGCCTCTGCCCCTTGGGTTTCCCTCCGCCCGAGACTACTATGGGTCTGGGGGTCCCGCGCCACTATATAGCAGGGTTTTAAAAATTTTTAAAGGGGGGCAAGTATTTGCTACCCTTTGGGGCGAAGAAATGGGGCCAATATCCCATGCTTCTTGGGGTAGGCGGGGAAGTAAAAGATTGGGAGTGGGAGGGAGGGTTTTTGTGGGGGTCCGCCTTTTGCTACCAAAAACCCGGGGATGAGGACAAGCTTTACCCAAAGAAACACCCAAAAAGATGATGATTTTAGCCCCACCCCCTTGGGGGCCGGGGGGGGGGAGGGGGAAAAAAAAACCCCCCTTGCAGGGGCCCGGGAAAATATGGCACAAAAGGGGCCCCCAATAGGCAGCGGGGGGGTACAAACCCATACTCGGGGGTTTTGGGGATTCTTTGGGAAAAAAACCCCCGGGGGAGCGAATAGGGGATATTTTAAATCTGTGGGCGAAAGTGAAGGGGCCAAGGGAAAACTTAAAGTTGGGGAACCAAGGCCCCCGCCTCAAATAAAAAGCAAACGTCACCATCCGGGTGGCCCGGGGGGAGGGGAAAAAGTGGGTCAGATGTGGTGGGGGCCATTCTGCCCCGCCAAAAAACAGCAGCACCAGCGCCCAGTGGCACGAGCCCTTTTTCAGCCAGTCCCAAAGGCCCCCACCACCTCGCAGAAGGGGGTGTTTCTCTTTGCCATAAACTCCTGGTCCAGTTTCTCCTGCCCCCCCACTACTCATGGCCCCCAAATTTGGGCGTTCCGGTGAGGCGATTGCAAAGAGGGCAACAGTATTTTCAACCATCCTAAGGGGCAGAAAATGACCTTGCCCTTTTCCAAGTTTTTTTTGGGACCAAATCCCTCCCTTTTTTCCCCCAAAAGGTTTGGGTCTTCCCCAGTTTAGAGAAAATTATGGCTTTTTCCCAGCCGGATGGGAGTTCCTGGGCGGCTACCTGTGTTTTAAACTACAGACCCGGCGCAAAAGCGATTTCGCTCCCTCCCCGTTTCACTTGCTTTCTGAAAGCTCTGTGGTAAAAAGGGGCCCGCCACTCCGGAAGGGGGGGAGTGCACCCCCAATGGGAGGCCCGGAGGCCCACTCCAACCCCTGCAGGGGCGGTTTTCCGGGAATCCCTTTAAACTCCCCGAAAGCTGACCCCTTTTGCCCCGTGGTTTTCCCGGGGTACCTCGTTTTCCTGTTTAGTTATTGTGTTTTGCTTATCTGTTTTTCCTTTTCCTCGGGCCCGTTTTTCCTGACCCCCGGCTTGTCTCCTGAATTTGTGCCCCCGTTCCCTTTGGGTTTTTACCTTGGCTTGTTTTTCGTTTTTTCCCCTGGTTCTGGGTTTGTGGGCCCTTTTTTTTCCTGTTTTGGGTTTTTACCCGGGCTGTCCCGACTTTTTCCTTTTGACGGGACCAGCACTTTAGCACGCAAAATGGGGCGGGCCCCGTTGCCGTCTGCCCCCTAGCGCAGCACGGTCAATTTGGCAGGGGCATGGGTGGGGTTTCCCGTTAGGGTCCCCTGCACCCCCCCTTTTGTGACATTATCCAACCCGGCCCCAAACCTTTAAATGCTTTTACCCCACTATGGGCCCCATGGGCAGCTCTGGTAAGGGAGAGGCAGGGGCTAACCCAGCTATCCAGGGTCTGGGGCTGAGGGCCGAACAACAGGAGGTACCCCCAAAGGAAGGTCCCTGCATTCCTTCCCCCCCTGTGAACCCCCTATCCCCGTTGTCTGACAGGGGTTTTTTAGGTAACCCGGGGGCTTTTGTGGGGTTTTTAGGAGGGTTGTTCCCCCGGGAAATTTTCAGGCCCGCCCCCCTTGGCCCCCAGGGGAAAAGAGGAACAAAGGGTGGGAATTGTTTGTCCTTACTGCAGGGCCCCCCCCCAGAAGTTGGGGATTTTTGTTACCGCATGATCACCTGAACTGTCTCCTGTAGACAGGGTTTCCCTTTTCCCCCTTTTTGGGGTACTCTTTAAAAGACCCCAATAGGGAAGCTGTGGCTTTAAAGGCCTTTTGACCAAACCTTGAGGGGAGGGTGGGGGGGAAGACTGTTTGGGGGAGTTTTGGGTCCTTTTCGTCGCTGGTGTGTTTCCCCCTTTTGGGTGGGAAAGCGCAGCTTTCAGAACCCCAGTTTTTGGGTTATGGTTTTGCCTTTTTCCCTTTTAAGGGTTTTGGTGGTTTTAAAAAACTACCCCCTTGGACTTTAGAGAAAGGGCCCTGGCACTGGCCTTTTTTTTCGGACAGACTTTTAAAAGGGGGGAGACGGGGAAGAAATTACCCCCCCCCCCTGGTTTCCCCAAACCCGGGACCCCCCCGATTCCTTGTTTTCCCCCGGTAACCCCCCAAGGAGCCCAACCCAATAGGGGCTTTTTTTTTTTTTGTTTACGCGGCTAGGGGACCTAGGGCTTTCTTTTTCCCCCAACCCCGGGTTGGGCTTTCCCAAAAAATTAAAAAATTCAAAAAAATTTTGGGAATGCCCCCCCAACGGAAAGGAATTCCCCGGTCGGAAAAACTTCCCAAAGCCTAGGTTGGTTCCAGGAAATCACCTAGGCCCCAAAAAATAATTTTCCCATTGATCTAATAATTTTCTGTTTCCGTTAAGTTTTTATTTCTTGTCGCTGTCCTTCTGGGGGGGGCGTTTGGGATTTTTGGATCACTTCTAATTTTTTTAATGGTCTTTCGCCCCAAAAGTTTTTGGGCCCCCACCTTGTAGACCCCCCCATCTGACTGCTGCCCCGGGGTGTGGCTATTGACTCCACTCCACTTGCTCGGGGGGCAAACCAATTTTAAACCCTAGCTTTGGAGATGGGGTCGGTTCCCTACATATTTAAAATTATTCTATTTGTCCTTTGGGGGGGCTCCCGCTTTTGGGGGGGTGCCCTGGGTTCAGAACATAAACCCAGTGTTTGACTGGAAATTCCCGGGAAATTTTTCAGTTGGGGACAACAAAGTCTCCCCTTCCATGTGGGGAATATTTATGGAAAGGCCCAATTTCTAATTGGGAAACGGGGGGTTTCCAGCGTTTTGAAGCCCAAAGGGGGCATCTTGGGGAAGTCAAAGCTCGGGCCCAAGGGTTTCCCCGAACCGGGCCCCCCCTGGTGAAATATCGCCCCCACCGTTTCCCGAACGTCCATTTGTGGGTTCCCGGAGGTGGGTTAAAACCCCCTTTGGGTTTTTTCGGGAAAAAATTACCCTTTTTCTCTCTGTTCTTTTAAATTCCCGTCGTCACTTCATAATAGGGATATTCAGCCTGTGACTCCGCCCCCTAGGCCTCCTTTCCAGTTCGTTAGAGGGGGAGAAAAACCCGACCCGGGGAAGGGGGCCGTGGCCCCTCCTTTAAAAGGGGGGGGGGACGTCAGGGCTAAGCTATGGGTCAGACTGCAGAAAGGGTGCAACAAACTGTTTTTGCAACACCCTTATACACTTGCTGGGAAAGCTTTTTGCGAGTGACAAAGGGGCCCCCCACTCCCGACAGGGGGGGGGGGGCATGCCCCAAAAAAGGGGGGACCCAGGCTGCTCCAATCAGCCGCAAAGGGGCGGTTCCCGGGAAAACCCCTTTAAAATTCCCCAAAGCTGACCCGCTGCCCTGTGATATTCCGGCTACCTGTGTTTTTCCCGTTCAGTTTTTTTGGGGTTTTGCTTATCGGGGTTTTCCGACCTCGGCCCGTTCTCCTGAACCCCCCGGGTTGTTTTCCTGATATTGTCTTCACTTTCCCTTTGGTTTTTTACCCCGGCTTTTTTTACCCTTTTTTTCCCCTTGGGGTTTGATTTGTGGCTTTGGCGTTCCTTTTTTGGTATTTCCCCGGGCTGTCTGAATATTCCCTTCCCCTTTTGACCCGGCCCCCTCAAATTTTAAAACCCGGGGCAGGGACTTCCCCCCAGTTGCCGTTTTGGGCCCCCTAGGGCGCCCCATCAAGTAGGCAAGGGGCAGTGGGCCCGGGTTCCAGTTAGGGCCAAATGCAAAATCCCCTTGGGGGTGACAGTTTCCCAACCGTAATTTTTTTTCCAAAAAGGCAGTACCCGCAAATTCATAAATTTTTGAAAAAAAGGTGGGCCGTCCTTGGGGGCCTATTGGTTTTTTCCAAAGGGGCATGGCAGCCAGGGGTCTTGGAGCGTAATACAGTCAGGGCCAGTAATTCCTTTAGGCCCCACGGGCGAATGTGCTTCCTTCCCAGGGGACCCAACAACTTGGACAGGGTACAGCGTTTTTTCCCCCACGTTGGTTTAAACTGCGGCTCCTCGCCAATTTTCCCCTCCTCCTCCACCAAACCCCCCACCATTCAGCCCCCACAAGTACTGTTCCTCATACCACCCTGTGGGAGGGCCCCAGGCTTTTCCAAACAGTTCCCCACACCCCGGAATTTTCCCGGCGAACGAAATTACACCGGGGGGGGAACCCGCTCCGCGTCATCCAGCAAGAAATCTTTTTTGTGGCTTTTTCCGTGCCAACCCGCAAAACGGAAACCTGGTTTACGGACAATGGGAGGGAAAATTGGGGGTCCTTTCGCACCCAAGAGGGTAGTCCAATGTGCCCTGCATGGCGCACGGTTCAATTTTGGGTTTTGAAAAGGGTTTCCCGAAAAACTTTCCCCCGATTTTTCAGAAAAATTCGAAAATGGCTAGGAAACTGTGCAAAGCACTTACCATTTCCCACAAATCAGGAACACCCTTTTCGAGTTGCAGCTGCAGAATGGCCCCCCCCCAAGACACTTGATAACGATGTTTCCCCCCCCCCGTTTTGGTTTTCCCCCGCCAAAATGTTGGACCCCACTGTAAAAAACAGAGAAAAGCCAAATTTAACCCATTTTTTGATTTATCCAAGGGGGACAGGAGTACTTTCCCCCGTGTTTAATTTGATTCAGCCCTTTGGGAGCTCATGCGTTTACATCTGCCCTTTTTTTAAAGGGGTTTTTCTCCCCACAAAAGATTGGGTTTTTAAAAAAAATTTTAAAAAATCCTTTTTAAAAAAAATCACTTTGCAAAATATTTTCATTAAAAAAGTCCTAAAAGGGTTTTGAAACTAGCCCCGTTGTAAAAACTACATCAGCTTCTCGATCCCCCTATAGTTGCCGACTTTTTGGGCCTTATCTTTCTGGCTGTCAGGTCTGAATGACTCATCACCTTTAAGACAGGTCGGAGCAAGAGCCCCCCCCGCACAGAAGCTTCTGGAGGGGGAGGGGGGAGGGGGAGGAGGACTCGGGTGTCGTGTCCATGCTGCTTGATTAACCCTGTGTTGCCTGCTTCCTTGTTTTTTAAACACAATGATTGCAGCGTGCCCTGCGTTACAAAAATCATGAATGTCTTTGGAACTGGATTACAAATGCTATCAGATCGGGAAAGTGAAATTTTTTGTTCCCCCCGTTTTGGGGAACATTCTAGTTAGTAACACTCCCTTTTTGTTGTGGAGATTGGAGATTTTAACAACAGGGGTATGGGAACACATGCTCCCTCTGCTTATTAGCAACAGCTTCATTTTCCTCTCTACACCCTAATAAAGCCCTCTCCTGCAAAAGCCTAGGCGGCACACACCGGGGGAACTCTTTGAGCAAACCCCCCCCCCCCCCCCCCTTAAAAAGTTACGTAGCTGCCTGTTGCTGATGGGGGGGGGGGAAGGGAGAAACAGACAGAAAACAGCACGCCCCTCAGTTCAACTTACCAGGGAACTGACGGGCGAAAGTCTAAAAAACAAATCCTTTTAAGGCCATTCGAGGAGGCGACTTTTTTCAGTCCCAGGACTCGGGATAATAACGTCTTCACTGCTTCATGTCCTGGAACAGATGCTGAAAAATCTGTCTGGGCAGGGGACTGGAGATGTGGTGACTACATCTCGCGGCCACATGAGTCCGGGGTGGACTGAAATGGAGGAGGAGGAGGAGGACATTGGAGCAGAAGCATTTTCTGGTGAAATGAGTGGATTTTCTACCCAGGTGACAAGAGAGGAGGAGCAGGAGCAGTTGGAGTGGCAGTATACAGTGGAGATGGAGGCAGGGAGCCCCTCGTAGTCACTTGTGCAGATGGCCCGCAGCATGATGATTTGCCTGGCTAGTGACCAGCCGAATTATCACATCCCGGCAGAGTGGATGACTTCTGGCTCTCCACCTATTGGAAACCCCCGCTACTGGTCCAAATGGGAGCCTTTTTTTCCCAGCTATGGAGGGAGGACAAACTCAAATACTATAGGGAAATCCTCCATAGTCAGTTGGCCACTGCCTTTTGTGCGGCATCGTCCCTCCCTCTGACAGGGCTGACTGGGGGGTTCTTCCACACTCACGTACTACTGCCCGGCTGCTGGGGGAAGGGGGGGGTAGGACTTACCCCTCCTCAGCAGCAATTTAAATCTGGAGCACTGATGAGCTCTTCCCTTTACCCGCCTTGAGGGGGCAGTCGCCCGCACGCAGCAGGACCCGGGCAGACCCAACCCCGGGGGGGCCACTTGGGCACACCGCCCCCCAGTTAGAGGGTCCGGGCTACGGGCATCAAACGGATTTGTGGCCGCACTTGCCCATTTGCAATGGGAAGCTGTCTGCCCGTCCTTGTGGTTCGAGCGGGTGTTAGGCGAGGGGGCCATCGTTTCCCAAGGAAACCCCCTTGTCCAGGGGAAAAGTGGGCAAGCCTTTTCAAATGAATCAGGCGTGGATTGGCCGGATTTTCCCACCCAATGCCTTAGGGGTCAGACTACATCACCATGAAGCCCACCCAAAATTAGAAATAGTCTGGGTTCAAACACTGCCTACCATTTCTGATGCCGCCCCCGCCGATGCCACACTCTGCTCCATTTCTCCATCAGCCTACCACACTTTCCAGGGGCTGGTTATTGCCCCCCACCTCCACACTCTTCATTTGCCACTCTATGACCTCATGCTGCTGCTGCGTTGCTGGTACCGGATATCCACACTGTTATTGTGCAACTCTCTGACCCCTGTTTCGTGCTGTTGTTGTGCTGCGGTCCCACCTCCCACGTGTCTTTTTGCCATCTCTACCTCGCGTTGCTCCTGCCCCCTCACCCCCCCCTGTATTGTGCACCTGTTCCCACTCCTGTTTTGCCACCTCCAAATGTCTTGTGCCACGTCTGCCTCTGTGCCCCCGTTTTCCGTGTCCCCCCCAAAGGGTCTTGGGCCACTCTTGGGCCCCCCAACTCCCTTTTTTTGCCACCCCAGAAAAATTTTCATTGACCCTCTTGCCCATGGCTCTGTGGCTGTTGCCGTTCCCACCACACCCTTCATTGTGCCACTCCTTCCTCATGTGTTGTCCGCCGTCCCTCCCCTTTCATTGTGCACTCTGTGGCCCCACTCCGTTTTTGCCACCTCCAGAATGTCATGGTGCCATGTCTGCCCATGCTGCGCTCCTGACCTCCCATGGTCATTGTCCCTTCTGTGGCCTACTCCTGTTTTTTTCCACTCCAGAAATTTTAATTTTTCCACCCTGACCTCTGCTGTTTTCTCCTGCCGCCGTCACCCCCACTCTCTGTCATTGTGCCCCTCTGTGGCCTCTCCTGTTTTGCCACCTCCAAATTTGTCATTGTGCCCCCTCTCTGACCTCATGCTGCTGCTGGGTGTTTCCGGCCCTCCAACCCTGTCATTTTCCAAATCTCTACCTCATGCTTTTCTCCTCCGTCCCCCTCCACTCTGTGTCATTGTGCCCCTTGGCCACTATATTTTGCCACCTCCAGAATGCATTGTGCCACTGCCTGACCTCTGCTGTTGCTGTGGTGCTGCCTTACCTCCCCCAATGTGTCATTTGTCCACTCTGTGGCCTACTTCATTTTTTTCCATCCGAAGTCATTGTGTCACTGTCTGACCTTATGCTCTGCTGTGGTGCTGCCGTGACCTCCCACTGTGTCATTGTGTCACTCTGGGCCACTCCTGTTTTTGCCACCCCAGAAGTCATTGTGCCCCTCCGACCTCATCGCGTGGCTGCCGCCGTCACCTCACACTCTTCATTTATGTTGCCAAACCCAGCCCTAGTTTATTTTTTTTAGCTGGCGCTGCCATATTTTTCAGGCTAATTCCCTTGAGTTTTTTTTTTTCATTTTTCCCTCTTTAAATGCCAGGGGTTTTTTGTGAAGCGTTCAAAGCGGCGGGGTCATGTGATTCAACTAAAACACAACATTTTTATAAGACCAAACCAACTCCTCGCTATTTAAGCAGGGACAATGTTTTTAAGCATCCGCGGGTCTGTGCACCTGGAAATAGCTGTTTTTTTAAAGCATTTGTCCCAAAGTAATTGGACCGAAACGAAATTTTTTTCGGAAAATTCGGGAAAGTCCCAAAACGTTTTTTTTGAAATTGCCATCTCTAATTAAGCACGACAAAACAGGGCCCCCTTTTAGAACAAAGTATCCCTTATTTTTCATTAAAGGAACAGGGTTTTGTTAAATAACACCCCCTTCATGGTCCTGTGTAGCCAACAGTACCATGAGGAATTTTTTTATCAAAATTATAAATAGCGGGACCCCACATCTATATCTACCTAGCTGGAGTCTGTCCTGTGGAACACCTTTCCTTCTTCCCACAATCAGCAGACCATACCATAACCAAACACCTTTAAGTTTTCCAACCCAGTTTTGTCAATAAATTTTAAATGCGTCTGGCACCGAAGCCCAATCCAT
>JAODAL010033437.1:0-45574 GCA_025379985.1 Phyllomedusa bahiana
GAAAAGGGACAAAAGGGCAAAAAGCTCTAAGGCCAGGTCACACAGCACAAAATACCATTGGGTTTTCGGTAGATTTAAGCCAATCAATGTGATGAAATATCCGAATATATGATTTATGCACTGTACAACACGTTTTTTTTTGGACAACGAAAAATTGTTGTCACCAAACATGGACCCTACTTTATGACACAATGAAAAAACATGATTTTGTTTTTTCTGATATAATTATACAATATTGTGCTCTGCAGCCCTGACGGGGTGATAAAGGATTCTTTATGCACAATGGATAAACGTGATTTTGTTATTTTCTGATAAATTAAACAATATGTGCTCTGCAATACGGTGATAAAGGCTTCTTTAGACACAATAAAATAAAAAAGTGACTTTGTTTTTTCTGATAAAAAATACAATATTGTGCTCGCAGACCAAAAGGGGTGATAAAGGCTTTTTTTATGACACAATGAGATAAACATGCTTTGTTATTTCTGATAATAATTATACAAATTGTGCTCTGCAGACCGACAGGTGATACAAGGCTTCTTTAGACACAATGAAAAACGTGACTTTTGTTTTTTTCTGAAAAAATTATAAAAATTTTTGGCTCTGCAGACCTGACAGGGTGATACAAGTTTCTCTCTGGTCAAAGGTTAACGTTTTTCTAGTCTAAGATTTGGAAGCTGCGCCCCTGCTGATAAGAAGCACGGGGGAGTCACAGCACCATCTTTTTCCACTCTGAGCACAGAGATGTGGTCACAACCTGGGAAAGCTTGTGTACACAAGCGGGAGATAAAACTGCTCAAAACCCCAGAAAGGAATCAAACAGCAATTTTTGGGTAAATAATTTTTTTCCCTTTTGCCTACATTTTTTAAACCCAAAAACCCCTTTTAAAATTTCAACTGCTTTTAACGAGAAAGTTAATAACATTTCTATTCTATTCAATTAGGGACTGTCAATTTCCTTAAAACTTTGCAATTTTTCCCCCTTTGAGAGATTGCAGCGGATTCTTTTTTCCCTACCACAAAAAGCCTGCGCCCCCGGCTCATCTCGCAGTTTTTATATGCCTTGGATTTGACATCGAGACTTGCTCTGGGTGGAAACCCATTTTCCCCATTCCTGTTAGTTATTGAAATACTGAAATTTTCAGCTAATATGCGGGGGGCGGGTGCAGCTCCAAATGCGGAGTCATTCAAATTTTAAAAGCGACCTCTGGACCCCCCCACAGACTCCAAAGCCCCAGTTTTTTGTACTGTGGAAAATTTTTTTCTTGATATAATGGAAATTACAAAAAAAAAAAAACATTATTTACTAAAAACACAGACACGGGGGCCATACTTACGGCCCATGGGTGGACAATGAACTATTCCCAGAGAAGGGAAAATATAGCCGAGGCTACCATGCCATTTAGCAGGGGGGCTGACAAAGAACAGTTTTTCAGACACCCATAAACTAAGGGGGCAACGCCTAGTAAAAAAAATGCACGTTGGGGAAAACCATTCACCCTAAAGCAGAAAAACCACAACACTTTGCAAAAAAAAATTTTAAAACAACCCACTCCATACCACTACCATGAATGTCTCCAGTAGCACGTAGCTTGTATTGGGCCTACTAGGCAGGGTGTTGCAGGATCCCAAAACACCCGGGGCCAAGGGGCCTCCATTAAATTTTCCCCCAGTAGACCGGTTCCAAAGGCATTTTTTACACCTCATTGTAGCTGCGCATGGATTTTACAACAAAAAAATTCTGTTCCGTCACTAATTTTCTTCACTTCCACAAATCCCTCCCCCTCCCTCAGCAGTCCCCGTAAAAATAAAATCATCTGACAAAAACTGCTTTTCAAAGCGCTCTCTCCGTATGACATGTAATACCCCCAAAAAACCAAAACATACCCAATACATGGGGCAAATATACCAAACGACTCATTTTAAATAAAAAACACTCCTACAAAACCAAGACCCAAAACTTTACTGGTTAAGGCCTAAAATAAAAATGCCAGACCCTGAAACCAACGCAACCCCCCAGGTGCTATCAGCTGTACCCAGCTCTGAAGACTAAATTCCGCCCTAACAGGACCATATATGTAGATACTAGTTGTAATGGTGTCTTGCAGAAAAATAAGTATTTAAATGCAGTTACATTTTGTGACTCACAGGGGGAAACTCTTTTCTGATCGGAGTTGATCACTTTCCCTTCCCCCGGCCCAACCGCCATGTTGACTTTTCCCCAACCCAAAACAGTCTCGCAAATTTTCCACACAATCTTTTGAAATTTCCTAAAATTTTCCAGCACATAAAACCTCCTACGGGGTATGATAGAAAAGCCAGGCTTCTGCTGTGGGGAATGGGGAGTCACATATCATTCCTTTATAAGTCCCCATTAGTTAGGTTTATAGACCTCCTCCCAGTAGATAGGTTTACTCGGTAAGTAGGTATATAGGTTATATGTTCCCCAGTAGGTAGATATATACATAATAGGGTCCCCCAGTCTGTAGATAGGAAATAGGACCCCCCTAGTATATGTAGATAATATGACCTCCAGTATAAATAGGTAATAGGGCCCCCAGTATATATAGGTAGGTTACAGGGCTTCCCAGTACATATAGGTAGGTAACAGGGCCTCCCAGTACATAAAGGTAGGTAACAGGGCCTCCCAGTACATAAAGTAGGTAATAGGGCCTCCCAGTACATAAAGTTAGGTAATAGGGCCTCCCAGTACATATAGATAGGTTAGGCCCCACAGTACATCTAGGTAGGTAATAGGGCCCCCAGTACATATAGGTAGGTAATAGGGCCCCCAGTACATATAGGTAGGTAATAGGACTTCCAGAACATGTAGGTAGGTAATAGGACTCACAGTACATGTAGGCAGGTAATAGGGCCCCCAGTATAGCTAGGCAGGTAATAGGTCCCCCAGTATAGCTAGGCAGGTAAAATGTCCCCCAGTATACATCCAGGCAGGTAATATGGCACCCAGGATATCGCTAGATCGGTAATATGGCCCCCTGTAAATTGCTAGGCAGGTAATATGGCCCCCATTATAACTATGCAGGATAACATGGCCCCCATTATAGTAGGCAGGATAACATGGCCCCCATTATAACTAGGCAGGATAACATGGCCCCCATTATAACTATGCAGGATAACATGGCCCCCATTATAGTAGGCAGGATAACATGGCCCCCATTAGAACTAGGCAGGATAACATGGCCCATATAATAGCTAGGCAGGGTAACATGGCCTCCATTATATCTAGGCAGGGTAACATGCCCACCATTATACTTAGGCAGGTTAACATGGCCCACATTATAGTAGGCAGGATAACATGGCCCCCATTATAACTAGGCAGGATAACATGTCCTCCATTATAGCTAGGCAGGGTAACATGGCCTCCATTATGGCTAGGCAGGATAACATGGCCCTCATTATAACTAGGCAATATAACATGGCCCATATTATAGCTAGGCAGGATAACATGGCCCATATTATAGCTAGGCAGGATAACATGGTCCCCATTATAGTAGGCCGGATAACATGGCTCCCATTATAGTAGGCAGGGTAACATGGCCTCCATTATAGCTAGGCAGGGTAACATGGCCCATATAATAGCTAGGCAGGGTAACATGGCCTCCATTATATCTAGGCAGGGTAACATGGCCTCCATTATAGCTAGGCAGGGTAACATGGCCTCCATTATAGCTAGGCAGGATAACATGGCCCTCATTATAACTAGGCAGGATAACATGGCCCATATTATAGCTAGGCAGGATAACATGGTCCCCATTATAGTAGGCAGGATAACATGGCCCCCATTATAGTAGGCAGGGTAACATGGCCTCCGTTATAGTAGGCAGGGTAACATGGCCTCCATTATAGCTAGGCAGGGTAACATGGCCTCCATTATAGCTAGGCAGGGTAACAAAGCCCCCATTATAGCTAGGCAGGGTAATAAAATGTAAAAAATGACAGAAATCACCTTCTCCCGCTCCCTGAAGCTCCCGCTCGGCTCTGTCTTCTTCCCGTCATCATGCCGCGCAGGCAGCGCAATGACATACTCACGCTGCCTGTGGCGGCTCGCCTGGTAACTCTGCGGAGCAGGGAGCGTTCGTTTTATGCTCCATGGAAGCCTCCAGCTGTATTTGCATCCAGCGGACACACATACAGCTGAAGAGGCCGTCGGCGTTCCAGGCCCACAGCAGCGGCCTGGAGCCTAGCCAGGTTCGGGGCACCGGCAGTTTTATCCGGGGCTTGTGCCCCAGATAAAACTGCCTAGTGACACCCCTTCTACTGGGAATGGTTCGTTGACCAGCCATTGAGCTGTAAGTATGACCTTTGTGTGTATAATGGAAATTAGCTCCCATGTGCTGGCTTCTTGCTGAGCGTATGCTTATCTACAGCAGCGAATCTGAAGAAGCAGAGCTGCAGTGCAAAGCATGGGGGCGAACAGAAGAGCAGCCTTAGCCTGTGATGAGGTGGAACAGAGGGGAAGAAAAAAACAAGTAGTCAACAATGAAGAAAATGAATGGAAAAGCAAATAGGGACTCTCGAAACAACAGTGTAAAGAATGGAGGTGTTCATGGATACATTCCGCTCCTTATACACATTATTATGACCACTTCCTAGCACACAGACCATGCTGATGTATGGTTACAAATGGTCTGACGTGACACTTGGTGCCTCTCACCTTCCTTATAAACGTGCCTGGAGTTGTGCGGGATTCATCATCCAGTTCCGCAGAGCATTTACAATGAAGCAGTCATCAGTGTGTGATGGAGCCAAAGGACGTCCACTTCTTTGCCTTTCTGTGACTCTTCCAGTCTCTCTGTATCTCTGATACAACCTGCTGATGACACTCTTTGATACTTTAAGCTCAGTAGCCACTTCTGTCTGAGAGCATCCTGCTTGAAGCCTGGCAATGGTTAGTTACTGCTCAATTGTAAGGTGTTGTCTTGGTCTCATTATGTCACAATGTGATCAGCATGATGAGGAGGGCTGTTTAAATTGATGACCTAAATTTATTGGGCGACTCAGGGATCAAACACCTGCTGTGAATTTTGCCAATAAGCTCCTTGTAAGAGATCAGCAAATTCTGTAAAAAGTATTGAAACACTGAACAGTTGGACGTGTGCATCTAAAGGGAAGAGATTGGCTCATTTAGTGCATTTAAAAAAACATTTAATACATTTTATGTTCATCTGTAAAACTACTCCCTATTTTATATATAAACATGAGAAGCTAAAGAATGCAAAGAAAGGAAATGCAAAATATTATTCTGTTTGTTGTTTGTGTCTCACAGTTTATAAAGAAATGTATTCGGATATGTAAAATGCTTTGTTTGGGGCTTCTTGGTTACTAACTTGGTTACTATGTACTAAAAGCTTCAAAATAGCTTAAAAATTCAAAATGTACCATAAAGGATAATCTTGTGCCACAGGATACTGGAATTATTATTGGAAAACATAGCCCTAATGTTCACCATTATCAAAATGGTGAAAATTAGGGCATCGATCTTTGGCACATATCTCTGTGTAATAATGGTCCCCTGTGTATCTACACTGGTTGTAAAGGGAATTAATCAGTCCTGCTGGGAAGGTCTAGTGCTCAGACTGCATCTGCTCTGATGGCCCACATGACCAGCATATGAAACAGGACAATACAGGATGAAAAGCTTCATCCTTAAAGGGGTTTTGCCACGATGTAATGTTGACGTGGGATCCTCCAAAATGGGTATTTAATCACTTTTCTAAATATATGTGATTACAAAAAGTGAAGCCTGTGAGAGCTATAGCATTGCTCAGTCCTCCTTAGTTTCCTGACAGTTAGCGGCATCATTATCACTGGACTATCTCACCTTACGTATCATTTCTAAGTATCTATTGTCATCATTGTTAAACGCTGCTGTAATAGCTTTCCTGTGGATCTATGTCCTGTTGGACCGATGATGAACCCAGCTATTACTTTATTCGGGGAGAAACGCGTCGGGTGAGGGTGATGGACAGAAATGTGAATTACTTACCAAGGACAGTAAGCTAAGGACTATTGATTTTATATCATTATGGTTTTCTTTGTGACGTGTTTTCCATGTCTCGCATTGGAGTTATGCTCTTTTGAGAATTAAGAGATGAATATATTAAGAGACATGTGTTTGGTACGAATATAGGTAGTTATCTAGTTATTTAGTACATCTTTTGATGGCGCTGGGGTGAGCCTTTATTAGGTGGGGGCCGTCCCTATCGGGGCGATTACTCTACCGAAGGAGGTGTTGTCACCCCTAGTGTTAACTTTAGTGTATTCATTATCAATGTCCTATAGGTACCAGGGTTATTCTAAGTGATATACATTTTGTCTGTTTTTTGTGGTGTTTTAGTGCATTAACACAAGATTCTGTGTATTTTAGTGTAAATTTAGTAAAACTTATATTTTACAATTAGGATGTTCGTTTTCTGAGATTTTTTTCCTGACAGTTTACATTAAACACGACCAGGACACTGACAGGAGCTGATCTGGCCGCGCTTGAGTGTTTCCACTTCTTATCTGATGACAGGGAACATGAAGGAGCTTGTACGGGGATGGAGAGAAAAGTGCAGTGTATGAGGCTTTCTGCTGTTTAGAGAATCAACTGGTTGTAATGTAATTATTTGAGTAAACTTTGTAGACGCTCCCTGCTTCCTTGCTCTCTGCTCACCCCCCTCCCTCTCACCCCTGCAGCCGTTCATGAAGCTGTATGCTTTGTTTACATTCTCTCCTGAGCAGATAAAAGGTAAGGAACTCACTTCTTGGCAAAACCCCTTCAATGATTTTTTTCTGCTTCTGATGATGACAATTAGTTACTTTGCATATAAATTAGGAACCCGAGAAGTGTATACTGTGGCTTCAGTGCAGTGATGTCTTCTGAACTTGGAGTTTACACCTGTAACGCTTTTAAGTAGAATATGAATAAATAACTATTTTATTGAATCTATTGCCCTGGATTTTCATGCGTTTATGCCGGTCTTCCTTTTGGATTTGCCTACAGTCTGTTGATCGCATGGAGTTCCTGATTTCTCCGAGCACTGCACCTGGACTTAATGCTTCACAGTCTGATACAACAAAATGGGTGATCTGTTGTCTGCATTTTGGATGCAGTTGTATGAGGACTTATGCAGGAGAAGTTGTATTATGAGGGGGGGGGGGGGTAGTTGGAGCTTACATTTAAATAAATGCAAAATTTTTTTTAATCAATTTACAAAAAGAGGAGATAAAAACGGCGTTTTTCTGCATTTGTTTTTCAAAATTAACTTTTTTTATTTTACACGATTTACATTACACACTAAATAACCTAGTAGATTAATTCTACAGGTTATTACGGTCGTGTGGATACCTGATGTGTGCAGTTTCTTTTTGTGTGTGTAATGTATTTTACACACAGAAGATGAAGGAATGAATAACGGAGGGAGACAAAGCACAGCAAAGGATCCTGGGACCGGTAGTTTTACAGGGCAAAAGGAAACAACTTTCAAACAGGAAATGCTGTGGCTCGGCTGTGGAGAAGGGAGGCTACATACAGCATGGGGAAAGCAAAAATTATATAAAAAACATCATGGGAGATAAATGATGAATCAGGCAAGACATATGAGCTTTTTTTTTTTTTGTTCTTTGGGAAAACCCCCCCATTGATTGGGCTGTTGGAAGGGGTTTAAACCCCACAGCTAATTGGGTAGGGTATGTTTAAAGGTAAGGGCATCTCTTTCCAAACAGATCAATACCCTGATCTGTTTTTTTTTTTTTCTTTTTCTGATTTTTTCAATGAGGGTCAATGACATTATTAACATCTTGCCCCACAAAAAACAAGCCCTTATACGTCTATGTAGATTTAAAAATAAAACAAAGTTATGGCTCTTAAAAGGGGAGGGGAAAAAAAAAGGAAAAACAAAAACCCCTAAAAATATCTTAAAATTTTAAAGGGGATTAAAAAGTATTTTTGTCCCACAAAAAAACAAGCCTTATAGTCTGTGTAATTTAAAAAAAATAAAAAACTTATACCCTTTTGGGAAGGGCGAAAAATTATGACTGGCTTCAGGAAGGGGTTAAACCTCAGTACTTTGGTAGAGATATTAAAATATGGGACTCTCTTTTTTGATGGCTCAAGGGCCTGATCGGACTGAATTTTTTTCAGTACATTCTATGGGACGCTTTTATTGAAATTATTAAAATGTATACTTGTCCCGCAAAAAAACAAGCCTTAAGTCTTGTAGATAAAAAATAAAAAAAATTTAAGGGTCTTGGAAAGCGAGAAAAAAAATAAGAGACCAAAAATCATGACCGGGTTAGGGAAAGGGGGTTAACCCCCATAAGTCTTGGGAAAGGGGTATGTTCCAATGTGGGGAAATCTATTTCGGGCAATAATACCTGATTTTAAAATTTTTGGATTTCCCCAGTATATTCTTGGTAAAGGTCAATTATTTAAAAAATATTTGTCCCACAAAAGACAAGTTAATGTCTGTGTAGATCTAAAAATAAAAAAAATTATAGCTCTTGGAAGGCGCCAAAAAATTATGACCAGCTGTCAGGAAGGGGTTAAACCTCAGGTACTTTGGTAGGGGTATGTTCCAATGTGGGGCACCTCTTTTCAGACAGATCAACAGCCTGATCTTAGAACTTTTTAGGTTTCCCAGTAAATCTATGGTCTGTCAATTACATTATTAAAAAGTATCTTGTCCCACAAAAAACAAGCCCTAATATGTCTTTGTAGATAGAAAAAAAAAAGTTATGGCTCTTGGAAGATGGAGAGGAAAAAAAAAAAGAGCCCCAAAATTATGAGCAGCGTTCAGAAAGGGGTTAATCCATAAGTGCTTGGGTAGGAGTATGTTCCAATGTGGGGAAATCTCTTTTCGGACAGATCAATAGCCTGATCTTAGAACTTTTTCAGTTTCCCAGTATATTCTTTGGTATGGTCAATTATTAAAAAGTATCTTGTCCCTCAAAAAACAAGCCCTTATATGTCTATGTAGATGGAAAAATAAATGATGACCGTCTGTCAGTCAGGGGTTAACCCATAGTTACTTGGGTAGGGAAATGTTCCAAAGTTGGGGCATCTCTTTTCGGACAGATCAGAGCCTGATCTGACACATCAGAGCAGAAGGGGCTGTAAATTAGTGTCTGGAGGTCAAGGAAATTATTTCTGATCATTGGAATATTTTAGCAAATTATTACTTAACCAGCCCCTATCAGTCATGTCCATTTTAGTGCACAGTATGCCATATATAACCTTATGCACTGACCAGTTCCCATAGAATCTGCATAGACTTTCATCAGATGAGATTTCACAGTCAGGTCACTCGCTACAAGAAACTCTCTCAAGGATCAAATAAGGGCTTCGGGGTCCTAAACTGGTGACAAAAGCTCCATTCACACATTACTAAGGTGCTTATTTCCATGCTCCTTTGTCAGGACTACGAGAGAGTACAAGGTATTATGCGCTGGTGAGGCCCGTCCCCACTTCTTACACTTCATTCATTATAACCCACGTTGGACTCCCTCCAAGGCCAAAGCTGGTGCACGGTGTCAATGCTGAGAGACTTGAATGGCCTTTTCTTTCCGAAGCTACTAGAGTTCAAGCTGATCCGTTCCTGTACTTCACAATCCTTTCCCTGTACTTTGGCATATTTTCCACTTCCTACTAGGCCAATAAGGGAGGAAAAATAACAAAAAAAAAAAAGGTTCTTCAGATTTTTCTCAAGATTTGGCCAAGGGTTAAGAAATTTCCTCAGAGCTACAGCTTCCTGAGGCCCATAAAGTAACGTCATTGTCACCGTGTTATTAGTAGCTTCCTGCACTATAACAGGGTTGAATATGAAGAGGAGGTAATTGGTGGGGTATAGTCCCCCCGTGAATGGCTATAGATAAGGTTATTTTCTCTCTATGAAATATCTGAGGGACGGAGCTACCAATTGAGAGGCTCTGGCCCAAACACATCTACTGACCCTTATAATGAGGACTTGGGAATGTCACCTCGAACGGCTGCATCCACATTCCTGTTACTATACTTATTGCTGTGTATGGGGACAGGTCGTAGGAACAAAGTCCTGGGGTCTCTGATTTTGTTTTATTGGCTTTTCTTTATAGATTTCAGTTACTTCCCCTCCCCCCAATCCAACACATTATGATGGCTTCAAATGCAACCTGTGGGCTGATCACCTCATGGATATTCCAAGGGGTAAATCAACACACTTGCATAAAACTAGATCTTGATCAAATGTTGGATTAGGATACCTGGGTCCCACCAGCGGAGTTAATTCTTGGGGCCCACCAGTGGAGTTAATTCCTGGGGCCCACCAGCCAAGTTGATTCTTGGAGCCCACCAGTGAAGTTGATTCTTGGAACCCACCAGTGAAGTTGATTCTTGGAACCCACCAGTGGAGTTGATTCCTGGGGTCCACCAGTCAGGTTGATTCTTGGGGCCCAATAGCCAAGTTGATTTGTGGAGCCCAACAGCTAAGTTGATTTGTGGAGCTCACCAGTGAAGTTGATTCTTGGAACCCACCAGTGGAGTTGATTCTTGGGGCCCATCAGTGGAATCGATTCTTGGGGCCCACCAAAGGAGTTGATTCTTGGGGCCCACCAGAGGAGTTGATTCTTGGTGCCCACCTGTGGATTCCATTCTTGGGGCCTACCAATGAATTTAATTTGTGGGGCCCACAGTGGAAATGATTCTTGGGGCCCACCAGTGGAGATGATTCTTGGCGCCCACTTTATAACTACTGTACATGGCTATCACAAGTGGTGCCGCGGTCCGGCTTGCGGGCGTACCCGTGTCCTCCCCCTGGGGTCCCTGCCGGGGTTGGATAGCGCGTTTTGTCCGGGGGGAGGGTTTCGGGCGCATGCTCCTTACTTCCCACTGCTCCTATCCCGTTTCTCCCCTCCCGGCCGAGGCACGCGCTCGTCCCAGGGCGGGTCCCTGCCCCTTCCGAAATTTAAAGGGGCCACCCGTCCCGGAATGGACAATTGCCGGGCGTGACCTAATTTGGTTTGGTCCATGGCACTTCCCCTGTGGATTTTTGTTGCCCCCCGACCCTTTAGAAAAGGTTCCGTGAATTCTGTTTGGTGTTTCCCCGAAATCTGCCTAGTTTCTGACTCAAAACCTTCGTCCTGCCCCGACCTGCCCCCTGTCCAGCATACAGTTTTCGTTCCGGGACTGGGTTACTCGTTTCACCTCGGCTGCCACGCAAGCAAGCCGTGGGGGTAGCAACTGGTAGGACCCCCCCGCGCAAGTCCTTCCGCTTTGCGGGGACCTGGAAAAGGGGCCCCTATTTAGTTCCGCCCCTGGCTGGCTGTACTATCGTCGGGGTGGTCCAGAGGTCCATATCTGGGGGTTAAAATGGCTCACATCTGCCTTTTGCTTTCTGTTTTTTTCTCTCCTTTCACTTGAAAAGCAGCCAAACTCCCATGCCCAGGGACCCCCAAGTTTTCCCTGGCCCGGGGCCGTATGTCCCTGTGGCCCATTTGGGGTTTTTGCAAAAAATATAGCTAGATGGTTAATGGACCTTGTGAACCCCTCTTTGGGACCACGGTAATTAACCCCCAAAAAGAGGGGTGTCAAAACTCTTTTTCACTGCCAACTCAATTAGGGTTTGTCAAAGGCCATTGGGGCTTTTTGACAGGGGTTAGGGGCTGGGTAAAGTTTGTCAATTTTGTGCCAGCCTGTGAGTTGTTTAAAAAAAGGGCAGTGTGAATGCTCCGAATCCAAGAGGGGCCTGTTTTCCTGTGCTGGCAGGGGCCCTGTGCCAAGTGCTATTGATCCCTAAAGGGAAATGGAAGCCAGTCCCCCGGTTTTGGACCTTGTCATCCTTTTCCGCTGTTCCAAGCTTGGTGGACAAAAAGACAATGTGGGGGCCGGATTGGTCCGGAAACTTGATTTTTGGCCGTTCCCCAATTAGATTCCTATCCCCATTTTTTATTTTTATCACAGTTAAGGCCAAAAATGTTTTGACGATGCAATCTTGAGGGGGCCCTCCCCCTCTCTAGAAACGTAGTCCCTAATCCTCATCCTGCTAGTCTGGTTGCTATAAAGGGCTGGGCTGTGTTAAGAAATCCCTTTGAAGTCATTGGAGAGAGCTGCACATTCCCATTAGTGGTGAGGTGGTAGAGTAGTGGTGTGAAGCAAGACAAGGGATTTGGGTGGGACCCACACCTATTAGACATTTAGGGCCTTCTGTATGAAAACGGTTAAAAGGTGTTGGCCCCATAAAACCAAATCAGACCCAAGCTGCATATTTATTTTTTCACCAAACTTTGGCGCTTTTTTTGGCCTTCAAGTTCGGGGTGCGCTGTGCAAGTTTGGGCTACAATTATCCCCTTTCTGTCAGAAGTTTTTTTGTCAAAGTAGCCAAAAAAAGGGTTTCACCCCCGTTCTACATGTCACCCAAAATTCTTAAATTTTTTTAATTGCCTAATGTCCTATCTCTTCCCTTTAGATGCACTCGTCAACTGTTCAAGTTTTCAGTATTTTTTGCACAATTGCTGTCTCTAACAAAGAGCTTAGGGCCCAATGTAAAAAATGCTAAGTCTAAAACTACATTTTCCCCTGCAACAAAGCGCCCTTTTATTTATACAGTGCTTTTGAAAAAAATGAAAGGAGAGCTCGGATTGGGGCTATGGGCAAAAAAGGGAAAGTGTTTGATAAAAGTTTTCATACTTGTGGCCCTTAATTGCAAAATTCACAACAGGTGTTTGATCCCAAATCCCCCCAATAAATTTTAGGGGAAATTTTAAATTTTGGGATTTAAACCGTCCTCCTCCCCTGTGCTCCAAAAATGTGACATCATGAGCCCAAGCAAACCTTAAATTTGATAACAGTACTCGCCACTGCCAGGCTTAAAGCGGATGCTCCCCTGAGGGAATGGCACTGACCCCTTGAGTGTCAAGGTGCCCGGGGTTTGTATCAAGAAAAAGAGACTGGAAGGGTACAGAAAGGCAAGAATGGACCCCCTTTGGCTCCATTACACTGATGCTGACATTGAAACCCAATGCCCTGGGGACCGGGATGAGGGAATGCGGCCAACTCAGGGGTGAGGGGGGAAAGGAGGGGGTCCAAGTGTACTCAACCATCCGTAACCATTGACACAGCATGTTGCTTGCTAGATGACGGGCAAGGATACCTGCCCTTTGTAATGCATAGCCTTTCCCTTGAGTCCCCAGCATTGTTGGCGCCTATTTCTTTTAGTGAATGACTTTTCACACTGAAAAGGTGAGGAGCACGGTTTCCCTCATGGGCCCCAGCAAGACAATGATGCCCTATGGGAGTGTGGTCGGGTTTTGTCTACCACAACCGCTGTGTAAGAAATTATTAATGGTCTGATTTGAATTTGGGCCTTATTTTCCTTATACGTCCCTGGTTGGTGCGGCTTTTCCATCGTTTCCGGGAAATTTGGGTTCAATAGCGGATCTTGTGGATGGAGCCAAAGGGGACGTCCACTTCTTTCCCTTTCTGTGATTCCCCAGTCTCTCTGTATCTTTGATACCCCTGTGAGCCTTGACATTTCAAGTTCTGGTACTTCGTCTGACCCCGTTAAATGTAATGGAACGATAAAAAAACTGTGAACCCCCTTTTTGGTCCCAAAAATGCACAATACCCCCCTAGGGGAAACCCCCTGGGGGGGTGTTGAAATGAAAGATGGGGCGACTTCTGGAAAGTTTCCCTGTTCTGGTATTTTCGGGCTCTGTAAATGCGACATGGCCCCCCCCAAAAAATCTGTATTCCAAAAGTCAAAGCGTCCCCCCTTTTTCCCCCTGCTGGGCCCCAAACAGCAGTTAACACCCCATATGGGTATTCTCACTTGGGAAATTGGTTTCCCAATTTTGGGGGTCTTTTTTTCAGGTTTCTTGTGAAAATAAAAATTTTCAGCAAAAAACTTCAGATTTTTGGAAAAAAATGAAAATTTTTCCTTTCAAAACCTAATACAAAAAAAGGGTGTTAAAAACCCTGGGGTCGATTTATCCTGACCCTGGACATTTTCCCTTAAAGGGGTTGTATTTCCCGAAATGCATCTTATTAGGGTGTTTATTCGTTTTACATTAGGGTCCCCGCAAAACCTGAAATGGGCTTACAAAAATTCCAATGAAAATGAGACCCCCCGTCCGTAGGGTCCCCTCCTATTCTGGGGCTTTTGGGTTAGGCCAAAAAGGGCCCAGGGGCCATATGGGATACTCAAAATTTTAAATGGGGAATCGATGTTGGTTTCATTTCCCGGTCACATCTACGTGTTCAAAGGGGTAATGGGTTAAAATTTTAAAATCGCAAAAAAAGGGGAAATTTTGAAATTTCCCCCACTTTGCTTTATTTCTGTAAAACCTAAGGGTTAATAAACTTCCAAAAGCTGTTTTGAATACTTTAAGGGGAGTATTTTTTAAAGGTTATAGTCTACAGGCCCCAATTTTTGGGGGGACATCTAAGCCCCTCAAAATCAATCAGAACTAGATGGGTTTTCCAAAAAAATTTTTTCTTGAAAAAATTTAAAAATTATACAAATTTTAACCCCCCTAATTTTTTAAAAAAAAACAAAAAAAAAAAATTAAAAACCAAAACCCCTATAGTAGGATATGGGAATGTTTAATTTTAAAAACCCTTTTGTGGGAATAACTATCTGTCTTTAAAGCGAAACTTTTGAAGTTTTGGGAAAAAGGGGGGAAAATTTTTCAAATTTTCATGACATTTTTAATTTTTCCAAAAAAAAAAAAGGATTGCCTGGAACAAAATTTCTTCAATTTTAAAAAACAAAAGTGCCCCAAGAAAAAAAGTCTTGAAAAAGGGTAGGTAAAATATAAAAAAAATTTTTTTAATAAAGTATGATTTTAAAAAATGGGGCTTGTAAAAGGGGGTCAAAAAATGATGCGGCGGGGAAGGATTAAAGGGGTTTAATCTGTTTAATTTTTACCGTGGGAGAGTGCATAAAACAAACAATTCCAATATTTTTTTTTCTTCTTTTATAGTGCTCACAACCGAAATTTTTGTCATATAATTTTTTTTGTATTGGTCAAGATAAGTTTGGGAATTTATAATAATTGATAGGAAGCTTTATATGATTACGGGCTTTTTAGGTTATTTCAATGGGTACTTGGGGGTATTTTTTGGGATTAATTGGCCCGGTAAACCCCACAAAAAATTGGTAAAAAAACATTTTACAAGTCCAGCATCATTTATGTGTTAAAAAACATTTCCATCATTCATACAACCAGGCTAGGACTGTCCCACCAGGGAGTCAGTGGAACCCCCTCTGGGCGCCGAGCTACGTTGGACTCGGAGGTGCCACCGTGTCACCCCAGGGCCCAGCCGCCGCATCCTGCATCAGAACACCCGGGCCCTGTGTCCTGCGTGTTCTGAGGCAGAACCCAGGAATCGAGGGCTAATGTCCTAGATTTCCGGGACTGTTCGGCCATAGCCGCTGGTGCTCTGCTCCGCTATTCAGCCTGGTTTGTCTAAGGCTTTAGGCCATAAGCCTATCAGGTGTTGTAGGCGCCACATATGTTGGACTAGATTAGAGAGAGAGGTGATTTTGTTTATGTTTTTTTAAATTTTCACGCCCTTCCTAATGGGGGGTTACCTACCCACGGCTTCTAAAAGGGGGCCCAACTACTTAAACCTTACCTAAGTGGGGCCCTAAAAAACTACATTTACCTAAATTTGGGCCCTAAACTAAATCTACCTAAATGGGCCCTAACACCCAAAACCTTTCCCCTTTAATACCTGAGCCTACTAAATTGGGCCCCTTTTTTACTTATAACTACCTAAATGGGGCCCAAATACCCACGCATTAAAAGGGTCCCATCAAAAAAAGATAACAAAAGGGGGCCCCAATCCCACAGCCCACCTAATGGGGCCCCTTTTCCAACTACAATACCCAAAAGGGGCTACCAACCCAAATTACCCAATGGGGCCCTACCTACTGCAACCCACCTAATGGGGGCTAACTACCTACATTACCTAAATAAGGCCCTAACTCCCTAAAGCCTACCTAACTGGGGCCCATCAACACCTACCTACAGCCCCTACCTAACCGGGCCCCCCCTATCAGCTACCTACAACCTACCCAACCCAGGCCCCCCCTTCATCTACCGAACCTACTTAAAAGGGGGCCCCCCCCTATCACCTACCTATCTGGGGACTACCTACCTACATGATGCCCGCCTATCACCTACCTACTTAGGGCCCACCTATCTAACTGGTGCCGACCTACAACATACTTAACTGGGGTCCACAAAACTAAGGACCAAACAACCTACTGACCCAAGGGGAATTTTCTTTCCCACTTGGGGGCTATTTCCTTTCCCACTGTGACCCAACTACCTACTTTGGGCCCTACTTATCAACCCCAACTTTTGGGGTTTCCACCAACCCCCTGGGGTGGGTCCCCACCAGGGTTTTCCAATTATCCCAACTGTGGTCTACCACTAAAAGGGCCTCCCAGCTACCTTGCCCCTTTACCTACTAATTTGGGTTTGCCCACCTTTCCCGGTAATAGGTTCTGAGGGGCAAACCCCCAAGGGGAGTTTTCCCCCCCCAAACCCCAGGAAACTTTGCCTCAAGCTAGGGTTTTGTCCACTCTCCGCCCCTGGGGAAATTTGTACAGAGGTTTGGAACAGGTGAGGGCTTTTAAAAAGGAGGAACGTAGGGGGGGGATCTAGAAAATTTTTCTGGAATGGGTAGAAGAAAAAGGGAAAAAAAGCTCCCGAGAGAAAAGAACATTTTCAAAAACATTGGAGCTATTTCAGGTTTATTTGCCCTTATTGGACACAACTTTGTATGTACACCCTTTCAACCCCCTGTGGTTTATAAAAGCGGGTTTTGGTTTTTTTGGTTGGGGGGATGGGAAAGATGGGGCCATGGGGGGGGAGGGGTTTGGTTTGGGCTATTACCATTTTTGCCCCTTTAATTAACAAAAGTTGGGGAATAAAATTTAGGAAGACAGACCCCGACATGTGGGGAAGCAAAAAAGAATGTAGGTTTGGTAAGAAAAAAAAGGTAAGGCAAAAAAACCCTTTCTGAAAAACAATTAGGATTTAAAATGCGGTTTTGGGTACGTCAATGCTAAAGGGGGGATTTAATTTGACTAAATAAATTATTACCATATTAATTTTTTAAAAAATGGAAAAGAGGGATTAAGAGGGCTAAAAAAAATTTTTCATGGGAAACCCCCTTTTTTGAATTTAACCCTCCAAAAGCCACACCCACCCGCCTAATGTAATCTTTAAGAAGGGGGATGCCCCTTTGCCGGGGCCCCCCCCCCCCCAGGTAGGCCTTAACAGGGGGTTTTGCTAAATTCCCCCCTTGTTCATAATGCCCCCCTTTTTAAGGAGTCCCCCTTTAGAGGGTTTCCCCCTTTAAACCCGGTATTTGCCCCTTTTTGGGCCAGGTTTTGGGCCCCCTTATCCAGGAGTTCCCCCTTTTAGACCGGTGGCCCCCCATTGAAGCCCGGTATTGCCCCATTGAAACCAAAATTCCCCCATTATGGCCGCCCCCATTATGCCAGGGATTCCCCCTTTGATGGCCCATTATAGAGCCCCCCAAAACCGGTTTAAAAAGATAGCCAGTTTCCATTATAGCCAGGTATTCCCCCATTAACCTTTTCCCCCCTTAACTTAAAAAAAAATAAAAAACCATTAAAGGTTGAAATCGGAATTTGAGATTTGGGGAGGGGAGTGAGAAGCTGGCGAGGTTTGGGGGATGAAAGTAGGGGAAAAAAAGGGGAATAAGGGGGAGGGGGGAAGGGGAACGATCCCCCCGCCTTCCCCCCAACCGATTTCCGGGGGGTAAGGGGGGCCAAGCGGCCGCTTCACCCCCGTGGGGAAGCGGACCGGGGGCGCCAAGTGAGCACCAGCGTTACTCTTGGGCCCGGCCATTTAAAAAGCCCCCCCGCTGGCGGGGGGGCCCCGGGGGGGGGGGGGGGAAAAGGGAAAAAGCGGGGGTTTGGGATGTATGACCTTACCCCCTTAGACACAATATAGAAAATTTACTATTTTACAGCAGGGTGTAGCTTATTAAAGAAAGTCACGGTGGGTGGGTGGCCCCGGTGTGTATAAAAGTGTAGGAAAGGCGTCTAAAACAATAACCCATGTTTGTATTATGGGTAAAGAGGCATTATTTCCCGAACCTGCAAGTTTGAAAAGATGGGGATGCTTGGGGAAAGTATCGGTGGAGAAATGGCGCCCATTGGGAATAAGAGATGTGAAAGGGCCCAAAAACACATTGATGTATCGGCAATGAAGGTTCACGAGGGTGGATGACACAGGGGAGCAGCTCAGCACCAACATGACCAGACGTGTGTCTAGAACAACAGCGAACCCTACTGCGTTGGGGCCCCCGGGGCAGACGGATGTCACTGCACCTCTGCTAACCCACTGTTTGGGGCCCGGAGCAGACAGATGTCATGCACCCCCTTTCTAACCCCACCTATGGGCCCCCGGGGGGGGGAAAAACGGAATGCACTGACCTCGCTAACCCTACTGTGTTTGGGGGCCCCCCAGCAGCGGATTTTCACGCACCTCTGCTAACCCCACTGTTTTAAAGGGCCCCGGGGAGACGGGGTGTCACGCACCCCTTGTAACCCCCATTTTAGGGGGCCCCAAAACAGAAAATGTCCTTTCACCCCTGCTAACCCATGTTATGGGCCGGGGAGATGGGTGTCCTCACCCCTGTAACCCTTTGTTATGGGCCCCGGAGCAGAGGTGTCATGCACCTCGCAAAACCCTACTGTGTTATGGGGCCCCCCCAGCAAGGATGTCACTGCACCTCATAACCCTAAACTGTGTTTGGGGGCCCAGAGCAGAGGTGTCACTGCACCTCTGCTAACCACTGTGTAAGGGGCCCAGAGAGACGGATTTTCACTTTGCACCTCTGCTAACCCTACTGTGTTGGGGCCCCGAAGCCCCGGACCCAGATTCACTGCACCTTCTAACCCCCACGTGTATGGGGCCCGGAGCAGGGATGTCCCTGCACCTTGCTAACCCCCCCTGTGTATGGGGCCCGAAGCAGAAGATGTCCCCCTTCAAACCCTCAAAACTAACCCTACTGTTTGGAGGGCCCCAGCAGGGAAGGTGTCATGCACCTTTGCTAAACCCCAGGTTGGGGCCCGGAGCAACAATGTCACGACCCTGCTAACCCTATGTTATGGGGCCCCGGAGCAGCGGATGTCATGACCTCTTAAAACCCCACTGTTATGGGGGCCCGGAGCGACGGGTGTCCTGCCCCTTTCTAACCCCACTGTGTATGGGGGCCCCGGAGCAGAGGGAGTCATGCACCCCTGCTAACCCTAAAGAAAGGGGCCCCCCAGCAGATGGATGTCACTGCACCTCTGTAACCTACTGGTTGGGGCCGGGGCAGACGGGTTCACGCAACTCTGTAACCCTATGGTAGGGGGCCCCACAGAAAGATGTACTGCACCCTTTCTAACCCTATGTGTAGGGGCCCAGAGCGCGGAAAAGCATGCCCTTGCTAAACCCTACTGTTTTGGGGGCCCCCGGGGCAGACGGTGTCCTGCCCTCTGAAAACCCCGTGTATGGGGCCCCGGGGGAGGGGGAGTCACTGCACCTCTGCTAACCCCCAATGGTATGGGGCCCGAGCAGACGATGTCACGCACCTCTGCTAACCCCTACTGTGTATGGGGCCGGGCGAGAAAGTCACTGACCCTTTCTAACCCCATGTGTTGGGGCCCCGGGCAGGATGTCACTGCACCCCCTGAACCCTACTGTGTATGGGCCTCGGGGCAAGATACCCGTGACAAAACCCAACCAGGACCTTATGGAGGCACTCCCCCCCGTCAGCTGGTCCCTTCTGCACCCCTAATTATTGGATATTTAGGCCTCGTTAAAACCGTTTTTTGAACGGATTGGCCGTATTTACGATCGTAAATCCGTTCCGAAAATCAGTCTGAAAAAGTTGACCTTTAATTTTGGGTTTTTAATGGGAAAATACGTGTCGTTGGTTCAGACACATTTTTTGTCCCCGTATTGCCCCCCCGGCGGATTTGCACCGCAAAACGGCCAGAAAAACAATGTGCATTTCAATTTTTGGGGGCCGATTTCGCGACGGATTTACACCATATAATGAATGGGGATTGTAAATCCGTCCAAAAATTTGCCACCTAAGTGCACTTTTCCAACTGCTTTTCAAGGATTTCGGAACGTTTTTTAGGGGTTTATTTAAGCCTTGTGAACATAGCCTAACTGCTGGTCATAATGTGACTCCACTGTATATTTTTTCGTGTTGCTTTTTTATATTGTTTATTTTATACATTTTAATTTTAAGTATTTATTTTCAGCAATGTTCTGTAATATGTGAGGAACAGACCTCCTAACAGTATTGTAGCTGATTTTTTTTTTTTGGGCATAAAGAAGCACTGATTCACTAATGTTGTCCCTCAGATTTCGGGATCCAGGGTCGGTGTTTTATAAGTTACTTATAAGTTGTATTATAGAGAAAGGACTTGTAAAAACAGGAGGACAATGAAGCCACTGAATGGGCCTCAAGAAATCACACATCAAGGACAGTCCTGGGTGGTTGGACACAGCTGTTAGTTGTACAATGTGTATTCTGTAATGTATATAATGCCTAAAAAGTTACCTGTACAGTGACTGGTTACCCTCCGCTGTGCCGTCCATTTTTTGAAACCCTCTCCAACCCTGAAAATAATGGGCTTTGTGCTTTTTTGGGTTCTGAACTACTTTTTCTTTACCTTTTCTTTGCTGCCTTGCCCGACTCCTGCCCATTTCCTGTGTGATCATACCTGCCCTGCCCCGACTTTCCCGCCCGTTCCTGTGCTGCCCCCACTCTGCCCCCCCCAATTTTGCCTGTTACCTGTCTGACCCTACTTCCCCCCCCAACTCCTGCCCTTTTTTCCCGGTGATATTCTCTCCTCCCCCAATCCCTCCTGTTACCTGTGCTGACCATACTTGCCTCCCCGACCTCCTGCTGTTACCGGCGACCATACTTGCTTCCCCCACCTCCTGGTTTACCTTTTGACAACTCTGCCTCCCAACCCCCGTTACCTTCTGACCCCCTTTTTGCCTCCCCCGACCCCGCTGTTACGTGCGCCATACCTGCCCTTCCCCGACCTCCTGCCGTTACTGTGCTAACAATTGCCTTTTCCCCCACTCCTGCCTGTTACCTTGTGACATACGCTGCCTCCCACCCCCGCCGTTACCGTGTGCCATACTCTGCCTCCCCCCAACTCCTGCCTGTTACCTGTGCTGTCATATCTGCCTTCCCCAACCCCCTGCCTGTTACCTGTGCTGCCACTCTTGCCCTGCCCTGACCCCTGCCTGTTACCTGTGCGCAACTCTCCTCCCTGACCTCCCGTGTTACCTTGGGACCCTTCTCTCCCCAAAACCCCCTGTGTTACCTGTGCTGACCATACTCTGCCCCCCCAAATTCCCGCCATCTTGCTGACCATACTTGCTTTCCCCCAAACCCCCTGCCCCGTTACCTGTGCTGCCACTCTCCTCCCCCACCTCTGCTGTTACTGGCTGCCATCCCCCCCGTCCTGTGTACCTTCTGCCATCTACTCCCCGTCCTGTGATGTGCACCTCTCTACCCCCCTCCTGTCTGTTTCCTTCTGGACTCCGCTTCCCCTCTGCTTTACCTTCACAACCTCCTTCCCCACCTCCTGTGTACTTGCACCATACTGCCTCCCCGCTCTGTCTTCCTCTCCAACCTCTTCCTGACTACTGCCCGCCTGGCTACAACCGCCCCCGACCTCCTGCGTTACTGTGCTGACCATATCTGCCTCCCCCACTCCTGCCTTACCTTGCTGACCTACTTGCCTTCCGACTCCTGTTTACTGTGCATCATACTCTGCTCCCGCTTCGCCTTTCTGTGCTGACATACTCTGCCTCCCCACCCCTGCTGTACTTGCGCCATACTCCCTCCCACCTCCTGCCTTCCTTGCTGCATACTCTGCTCCCGACTCCTTCTTTACCGTGTGACATACTCTGCTCCCCCACCTCGCTGTTACCTGTCTGACATACCTGCCTCCCGACCTCCCCCTGTCCTTACCGCTGCCTAACTGCCCTCCCCCGCCACGCCTTTCCTTGTGCCATTCTTCTCCTCTGCTGTTACCTGCTGACATCCTGCCTCCCAAATCTGCCGTTACCTTTCTGCCAACTCTCTCCCCCTCCTGTTACCTAGCTGCCAACGCCTTCCCATCTCTGCCTGTACTTGCGACATACTTGCCTCCCCGACTCCTGCCTGTTACCTTGTTCCAACTCTTCCCCACTCCTTTTACTGGTGACCATCTCTGCTTCCCGACCCCGCTGTTACTGTGCTGCAACTTCCCCCTGTCTCCGTTACCTTGCTCCATACCCCTCCTTCCCGACCTCTGCCTTCCTGCTGATCTCTCTGCTGACCCTCCTGCTTTCCTTGCTTCTTGCTCCTACTCTCTTACTCAGTACCTGCCCCGACCTTCTGCCGTCCTGTCTTCTTCTCCTTCCCCCCGACCTCCTGCGTACCGGGTGCCATATCTCTTCCCATCCTGCTGTTACCTGTGTGACATATCTCCTTCCCACTCTGCCTGTTACTGTGTGCCCTACTCGCTCCCACCTCCTCTGTTACCTGTGTGCTACTTCTCCCACCCCTGCTGTTACCGTGCTGACATCTCGCCTCCGACCTCCTGCCCCCCGTTACCTTCTGACATCTCTCCTCCCCTCCTGTACCTTGCTGCATGCCCCCATCTGTCCGTACGGTCATGTCTGCTCCCCCGCTCCTGCTTTCTGTCGACCTACTTGCCGCCCTGACCCCGGTCCGTGCCCAATCTCCTCCCTCTCCTGCCGTAGGCTGCTAACCGCTCCCCCCCGCGTTCCTTTCCACTTACCCCGACCTCCTGCCTGTTACATGCTGCCATCTTCCCCTCCCGCTCGCTTACCTTCTGCCCTTCCTCTTACCTTCTGTACCTTGCTGCCATACTCTGCCTTTCCCACCTCCTTCCTTCCGTCTCCTCTCTTTCCCGTCTGCCTTACCGCTGCATACTCTGCCTTCCGTCTGCGTACCTTGCTACCAACTCTGCCTCCCCTGACCTCCTGCCTGTTACCTATGCTGTCCATAATCTTCCTTCCCCAATCTCCTGCCTGTTACCTGTGTTGACCATACTCTGCCTCCTCCGACCTCCTGCCTGTTACCTGTGCTGACCATACTCTGCCTCCCCTGACCTCCTGCCTGTTACCTATGCTGTCCATAATCTTCCTTCCCCAATCTCCTGTCCGTTACTGGCTACCATACTCTGCCTTCCCAACACCCGCCTGTTATCTGCTGACCATCCTCTGCCACCCCTGACCTTCCTGTTACCTCTGCTGACCATACTCTGCCTTCCCCAATCTCCTGCCGTTACCTGTGCTGACCATACTCTGCCTGCCCTGACCTTCTGCCTATTGCTTGTACTGACCATACTCTGCCTTCCCCAACCTCCTGCCTGTTACCTGTGCTGTCCATACTCTGCCTGCCCTGACCTCCTGCCTGTTACCTGTGCTGACCATACTCTGCCTCCCCCAACCTCCTGCCTGTTACCTGTGCTGACCATACTCTGCCTCCCTCAAACTCCTGCCTGTTACCTGTGCTGACCATACTCTGCCTCCCCCGACCTCTGCCTTTACCTGTGCTGACCATACTCTGCCTCCCACCTCCTGCACTGTTACCTTGCTGACCATACCTCGCCGCCCCATCTCCTGCCTGTTACCTATGCTGACCATACTCTGCCTCCGAGCCCTGCCTGTTACCTGTGCTGACATACTCTGCCCCAACCTCCCTGCCTTTACCTGTGCTGACCAACTCTGCCTCCCCAACCTCCTGCCTGTTACCTGTGCTGCCAACTCTGCCTCCCACCTCCTGCTGTTACCTCTGATGACTGTACTCTGCTGCCCTGACCTCCTGCTGTTACCTCTGATGACTGAACTCTGCCTTCCCACCTCTGCTGTTACCTGTGCGACCATACTCTGCCTCCCAACCTCCTGCTGTTACCTGTGCTGACATACTCTGCCTCCCCCACCTCCTGCTGTCCTTGCTGACCATACCTGCCTCCCCACCTCCTGCCTGTCCTGTCTGACCATACTCTGCCTCCCCCGACCTCTTGCCTTACCTGTGCTTCTACTCTGCTCCCTGACCTCCTGCCTGTAACCTGTGCTGACCATACTCTGCCTCCCCACCTCCTCCTGTTACCTGTGCTGCCATACTCTGCTCCCAATCTCCTGCCTGTTACCTTGCTGACCATACTCTGCCTCCCCCAACCTCCTGCCTGTTACCTGTGCCGACCATACTCTGCCTCCCCAACCTCCTGCCTGTTACCTGTGCTGACCATACTCTGCCTCCCCCAAACTCCTGCCTGTTACCTGTGCTGACCATACCACCTGCCCATCTCCTGCCTGTTACCTGGCTGCCAATCGCTCTGACCCTGTTACCTGTGCTGACCATACTCTGCCTCCCCCAACCTCCTGCCTGTTACCTGTGCTGACCATACTCTGCCTCCCCCAACCTCCTGCCTGTTACCTGTGCTGTCCACACTCTGCCTCCTCCAATCTCCTGCATGTTACCTGTGCTGACCATACTCTGCCTGCCCTGACCTCCTGCCTTTTCACTGTGCTGACCAACTCTTCCTTCCCAACCTCCTGCCAGTTACCTGTGCTTACCATACACTGCCTCCCCACCTCCGCCTGTTACTGTGCTGACCAACTCTGCCTCCCCAACCTCCTGTTGTTTCCTGTGCGACCATACCTGCCTCCCAACTCCTGCCTGTTACCTGGCGACATACCCCCTGCCTCCCCCGACCTCTGCCTTCTTACCTATGCTGATCATATCTGCCTTCCCTACTCCTGCTTGTTACCTGTGCTGTCCACACTCTGCCTCCTCCAATCTCCTGCCTGTTACCTGTGCTGTCCATACTCTGCCTCCACCAAACTCCTGCCTGTTACCTGTGCTGACCATACTCTGCCTCCCCCAACCTCCTGCCTGTTACCTGTGCTGTCCATACTCTGCCTCCCAATCCCGCTGTTACTTGCACCAACTTGCCCCTGACCTCCGCTGTTACCTGTGCTGACCATACCTGCCTCCCTAACTCCTCCTGTTACCTGTGCTGACCATTTCTGCCTCCACCCTGCCTACCTTGCTACCATAGCCTCCTCCCCCAACCTCCTGCCTGTTACCTGTGCTGTCCACACTCTGCCTCCACCCAGCTCCTGCATGTTACCTGTGCTGACCATACTCTCCTTCCTCGACCTCTGCCTTTACCTGTCTCCATACTCTGCTGTCCAACCTCCTGCCTGTTACCTATGCTGCCATATCTCCTTCCCCAATCTCCTGCCGTTACCTTGCTGCCATACTCTCCTCCCCATCTCCTGCCGTACTGTGCTGACCATACTCTCCTCCCGACCTCTGCTTTCTGTCTGACCATACTCTGCTGCCCGACCTCCTGCTGTTACCTGTGCTGAGCATACTCTGCTTCCCCACCCTCTGCCTGTTACCTGTGCTGACCATACTCTGCCTTCCGACCTCCTGCCTTTACCTGTGCTGACCATAATCTGCCCTCCCCCAACCCCTTCTGTTACCTGTGCTGCCATACTCTGCCTCCCCAACCTCTGCTTGTTCCTGTGCTGACCATACTCTGCCTCCCCCACCTCCTGCTGTTACCTGTGCTGACTACTCTGCCTCCCCGACCTCTGCCTGTTACCTTGCTGACATATCTGCCTTCCCACCTCCTGCCTGTTACCTGTGCTGTCCATACTCTGCCTCCCCCAACCTCCTGCCTGTTACCTGTGCTGTCCATACTCTGCCTCCCCCAATCTCCTGCCTGTTACCTGTGCTGACCATACTCTGCCTCCCCCCAACCTCCTGCCTGTTACCTTGTCCATACTCTGCCTCCCCCAACTCCTGCCTGTTACCTGTGCTGGCCATACTCTGCCTTCCACAACCTCCGCCTGTTACCTGTGCGACCAACTCTGCCTCCCATCTCCTGCCTGTTACCTGTGCTGACCATACTCTGCCTTCCCCGACTCCTGCCTGTTAATCTGTGCTCCATACTCTGCCTTCCCCAACTCTCCTGCCTGTTACCTGTGCTACCTACTCTGCCTCTCCCACCTCCTGCCGTTACCTGTGTGTCCATACTCTGCCTCCCCACTCCTGCATTTACCTGTGCTACCATACTCGCCTCCTGACCTCTGCCTGTTACCGTGCTGACATACTTGCTTCCCCACCTCCTGCCTGTACCTGTGCGAAACCTGCCTCCCCAACCTCCTGCCGTTACCTTGCTGCCAACTCTGCTCCCCACCTCTGCTGTTCCTGTGCTGACCATACTCTGCTCCACCTCCTCCGTACCTGTGCTGACATACCGCCTCCCACCCGCTGTTACCTTCTGACACTCTGCTTCCTGACCTCGCCTTTCCTTGCTGACCATACTCCTCCCCCCCCCCGACCTTCCTGCCCCCCGTTACCTGTGCTGACCATACGCCTCCCACCTCCTGCCTGTTACCTGTGCTGCCAACTTGCCTCCCACTCTGCAGTTACCTGCGACCATACTCTGCTCCCTACTCCTGCCTTACCTGCTGACCATACTCTGCCTCCCTACCCCTCGTTACCTGGCTGACATTTGCCTTCAACCTGCCTGTTACCTTGCTGACCATACTCTGCTCCCCACCTCCCCTGTTACCTTGACATACTGCCTCCCCACTCCGCCGTTACCTTGCGACCATACTCGCCTCCCACCTCCTCCTTACCTGTCGCCATACTCTGCTTCCACCTCCTGCCTTTACCATCTGCCAATCTCCTCCCATCTCCTCTGTTACCTGTGTGACCCACTCTGCCTCCCCTACCTCCTCCTATGCTGTACTGACCTACTCTGCCTTCCCAACCTCCTCCTGTTACCTGTGCTGACATACTCCTTCGACCTCTGCGTACCTGTGCTGCAACTCTGCCTCCCCACCTCCTGCCTTTACTGTGCTGACCATACCTGCCTCCCAACCTCCTGCTGTTACTTCGACCAAACTCCCACCTCTCTTTCCTTGCTGCCTACTCTGCCTCAACTCCTGCTGTTACCTGTGCGACCAACCTGCCTCCCGACCTTACTGTTACCTGTGCTGACCATACTCTGCCTCCCCCAACCTCCTGCCTGTTACCTGTGCTGACCATACTCTGCCTCCCCAACCTCCTGCCTGTTACCTGTGCTGACCATACTCTGCCTCCCCCAACCTCCTGCCTGTTACCTGTGCTGACCATACTCTGCCTCCCCCAACCTCCTGCCTGTTACCTGTGCTGACCATACTCTGCCTCCAATGACCTCCTGCCTGTTACCTGTGCTGACCATACTCTGCCTGCCCTGACCTCCTGCCTGTTACCTGTGCTGACCATACTCTGCCTCCCTCAACCTCCTGCCTGTTACCTGTGCTGAGCATTTTCTGCCTTCCTAAACTCCTGCCTGTTACCTGTGCTGACCATACTCTGCCTTCCCCGACCTCCTGCCTGTTACCTGTGCTGACCATACTCTGCCTCCCCCGACCTCCTGCCTGTTACCTGTGCTGACCATACTCTGCCTTCCCCGACCTCCTGCCTGTTACCTGTGCTGACCATACTCTGCCTTCAATGACCTCCTGCCTGTTACCTGTGCTGACCATACTCTGCCTTCCCCGACCTCCTGCCTGTTACCTGTGCTGACCATACTCTGCCTCCCCCAACCTCCTGCCTGTTACCTGTGCTGTCCATACTCTGCCTTCAATGACCTCCTGTCTGTTACCTGTGCTGACCATACTCTGCCTCCCCCAACCTCCTGCCTGTTACCTGTGCTGACCATACTCTGCCTTCCCCGACCTCCTGCCTGTTACCTGTGCTGACCATACTCTGCCTCCCCTGACCTCCTGCCTGTTACCTGTGCTGACCATACTCTGCCTTCCATGACCTCCTGCCTGTTACCTGTGCTGACCATACTCTGCCTGCCCTGACCTCCTGCCTGTTACCTGTGCTGACCATACTCTGCCTCCCCCAACCTCCTGCCTGTTACCTGTGCTGACCATACTCTGCCTCCCCCGACCTCCTGCCTGTTACCTGTGCTGACCATACTCTGCCTCCCCCAACCTCCTGCCTGTTACCTGTGCTGACCATACTCTGCCTGCCCTGACCTCCTGCCTGTTACCTGTGCTGACCATACTCTGCCTCCCCCGACCTCCTGCCTGTTACCTGTGCTGACCATACTCTGCCTCCCCCGACCTCCTGCCTGTTACCTGTGCTGACCATACTCTGCCTCCCCCAACCTCCTGCCTGTTACCTGTGCTGACCATACTCTGCCTCCCCCGACCTCCTGCCTGTTACCTGTGCTGACCATACTCTGCCTTCCCCGACCTCCTGCCTGTTACCTGTGCTGACCATACTCTGCCTCCCCCCACCTCCTGCCTGTTACCTGTGCTGACCATACTCTGCCTTCCCCGACCTCCTGCCTGTTACCTGTGCTGACCATACTCTGCCTTCCCTGACCTCCTGCCCGTTACCTGTGCTGACCATACTCTGCCTCCCCCAACCTCCTGCCTGTTACCTGTGCTGACCATACTCTGCCTTCCCAACCTCCTGCCTGTTACCTGTGCTGACCATACTCTGCCTCCCCCGACCTCCTGCCTGTTACCTGTGCTGACCATACTCTGCCTTCAATGACCTCCTGCCTGTTACCTGTGCTGACCATACTCTGCCTTCAATGACCTCCTGCCTGTTACCTGTGCTGACCATACTCTGCCTCCCCCGACCTCCTGCCTGTTACCTGTGCTGACCATACTCTGCCTTCCCAGACCTCCTGCCTGTTACCTGTGCTGACCATACTCTGCCTTCCCCGACCTCCTGCCTGTTACCTGTGCTGAGCATATTCTGCCTATCCCTCGACTCTCCCTGTTACCTGTCTGACCATACTCTGCTCCTCCCGACCTCCTGCCTGTTACCTGTTGCTTGACCATTACTGCCTTTTCCGACCTCCTGCCTGTTACCTGTGCTGACCATACTCTGCCTCCCCCGACCTCCTGTCTGTTACCTGTGCTGACCATACTCTGCCTTCCCCGACCTCCTGCCTGTTACCTGTGCTGACCATACTCTGCCTCCCCCGACCTCCTGTCTGTTACCTGTGCTGACCATACTCTGCCTTCCCCGACCTCCTGTCTGTTACCTGTGCTGACCATACTCTGCCTTCCCTGACCTCCTGCCTGTTACCTGTGCTGACCATACTCTGCCTTCCCCGACCTCCTGCCTGTTACCTGTGCTGACCATACTCTGCCTCCCCCGACCTCCTGCCTGTTACCTGTGCTGACCATACTCTGCCTCCCCCGACCTCCTGCCTGTTACCTGTGCTGACCATACTCTGCCTTCAATGACCTCCTGCCTGTTACCTGTGCTGACCATACTCTGCCTCCCCCGACCTCCTGCCTGTTACCTGTGCTGACCATACTCTGCCTCCCCCGATCTCCTGCCTGTTACCTGTGCTGAACATACTCTGCCTTCAATGACCTCCTGTCTTTTACCTGTGCTGACCATACTCTGCCTTCCCCGACCTCCTGCCCGTTACCTTTGCTGACCACACTCTGCCTTCCCCGACCTCCTGCCCGTTACCTATGCTGACCCCACCTCTCCCCCGACCTCCCGTCTGTTACCCGTGCTGACCAACCTGCTCCCTCCCGACCTTCCCGCCTGTTACGTGTGCTGACCACACTCTGCCTCCCCGACCTCCTGCCCGTTACCTGTGCTGATCATACTCTGCCTTCCCCAACCTCCTGCATGTTACCTGTGCTGACCAAACTCTGCCTTCCTTGACCTCCTGCCTGTTACCTGTGCTGACCATACTCTGCCTCCCCCGACCTCCTGCCCGTTACCTGTGCTGACCATAATCTGCCTCCCCCGACCTCCTGCCTGTTACCTGTGCTGACCATACTTTGCCTTCCCCGACCTCCTGCCTGTTACCTATGCTGACCATACTCTGCCTTCCCTGACCTCCTACCCGTTACCTGTGCTGACCATACTCTGCCTTCCCCGACCTCCTGTCTGTTAACTATGCTGACCATACTCTGCCTTCCCTGACCTCCTACCCGTTACCTGTGCTGGCCATACTCTGCCTTCCATGACCTCCTGCCCGTTACCTGTGCTGACCATACTCTGCCTTCAATGACCTCCTGTCTGTTACCTGTGCTGACCATACTCTGCCTCCCCCGACCTCCTGCCTATTGCTTGTACTGACCATACTCTGCCTTCCCCAACCTCCTGCCTGTTACCTGTGCTGACCATACTCTGCCTTCAATGACCTCCTGCCTGTTACCTGTGCTGACCATACTCTGCCTTCCATGACCTCCTGTCTGTTACCTGTGCTGACCATACTCTGCCTTCCCCGACCTCCTGCCTGTTACCTGTGCTGACCATACTCTGCCTCCCCAACCTCCTGCCTGTTACCTGTGCTGACCATACTCTGCCTTCCCTGACCTCCTGCCTGTTACCTGTGCTGACCATACTCTGCCTCCCCCGACCTCCTGCCCGTTACCTGTGCTGACCATACTCTGCCTCCCCCGACCTCCTGCCCGCTACCTGTGCTGATCATACTCTGTCTCCCCCGACCTCCTGTCCGTTACCTGTGCTGACCATACTCTGCTTTCCCTAACCTCCTGCCTGTTACCTGTGCTGACCATACTCTGCCTCCCCCGAACTCCTGCCTGTTGCTTGTGCTGACCATACTCTGCCTCTCCCGACCTCCTGCCTGATTCCTGTGCTGAGCATACTCTTCCTTCCCCAACCTCCTGTTACCTGTGCTTTCCATACTCTGCCTCCCTCGACCTCCTGCCTGTTACCTGTGCTGACCATACTCTGCCTTTTCCAACCTCCTGCCTGTTACCTGTGCTGAGCATACTCTGCCTCCCCCAACCTCCTGCCCGTTACCTATGCTGACCATACTCTTCCTTCCCCAACCTCCTGTTACCTGTGCTGTCCATACTCTGCCTTCCCTGACCTCCTGCCCGTTACCTGTGCTGATCTTACTCTGTCTCCCCTAACCTCCTGTCTGTTACCTGTGCTGACCATTCTCTGCCTTCCCGGACCTCCTGCCTGTTACCTGTGCTGACCATACTCTGCCTTCCATGACCTCCTGCCTGTTACCTGTGCTGTCCATACTCTGCCTTCCCCGACCTCCTGCCTGTTACCTGTGCTGAGCATACTCTTCCTTCCCCAACCTCCTGTTACCTGTGCTTTCCATGCTCTGCCTGCCCTGACCTCTGACCGGTTACCTGTGCTGACCATACTCTGCCTCTCCCAACCTCCTGCCCGTTACCTGTGCTGACCATACTCTGCCTCCCCCAACCTCCTGCCCGTTACCTATGCTGTCCAAACTCTTCGTTCCCCAACCTCCTGTTACCTGTGCTAACCATGCTCTGCCTGCCCTGACCTCTGACCTGTTACTTGTGCTGTCCAGACTCTGTCTGCCCTGACCTCCTGCCTGTTACCTGTGCTGACCATACTCTGCCTTCCCCGACCTCCTGCCTGTTACCTGTGCTGACAATAATCTGCCTGCCATGACCTCCTGCCTGTTACCTGTGCTGACTATAATCTGCCTGCCCAGACCTCCTGCCTGTTACCTGTGCTGACTATAATCTGCCTTTCCCGACCTCCTGACTGTTACCTGTGCTGACCATACTCTGCCTGCCATGACCTCCTGCCTGTTACCTGTGCTGACTATAATCTGCCTTTCCCGACCTCCTGTCATTTACCTGTGCTGACCATACTCTGCCTCCCCTGACCTCGTGTCTGTTACCTGTGCTGACCATACTCTGCCTCCCCTGACCTCCTGCCTGTTACCTGTGCTGACCACTCTCTGCCTCCCCAACCTCCTGCCTGTTACCTGTGCTGACCATACTCTGCCTTCCCTGACCTCCTGCCCGTTACCTGTGCTGACCATACTCTGCCTTCCCCGACCTCCTGCCTGTTACCTGTGCTGACCATACTCTGCCTTCCCCGACCTCCTGCCCGTTACCTATGCTGACCATACTCTGCCTCCCCCGACCTCCTGCCTTTTACCTGTGCTGACCACACTCTGCCTTCTCCGACCTCCTGTCTGTAAGCTGTGCTTACCATACTCTGCCTTTTCCGACCTCCTGCCTGTTACCTGTGCTGACCATACTCTGCCTCCCCCAACCTCCTGTTACCTGTGCTAACCATGCTCTGCCTGCCCTGACCTCTGTCCTGTTACTTGTGCTGTCCATACTCTTCCTTCCCTGACCTCCTGTCTGTTACCTGTGCTGACCACACTCTGCCTTCTTTGACCTCCTGCCTGTTACCTGTGCTGACCATACTCTGCCTCCCCTGACCTCCTGCTTGTTACCTGTGCTGATCATACTCTGCTTCCCCCGACCTCCTGTCTGTTACCTGTGCTGTCCATACTCTGCCTCCCCCGACCTCCTGTCCTTTACCTGTGCTGACCATACTCTGCCTTCCCCGACCTCCTGCCTGTTACCTGTGCTGACCATACTCTGCCTCCACCGACCTCCTGTCTGTTGCCTGTGCTGTCCATAATCTGCCTCCCCCGACCTACTGCCTGTTACCTGTGCTGACCATACTTTGCATGCCCTGACCTCCTACCCGTTACCTATGCTGACCATACTCTGCCTTCAATGACCTCCTGCCTGTTACCTGTGCTGACCATACTCTGCCTCTCCAAACTTCCTGCCCGTTACCTATGCTGTCCATACTCTTCCTTCCCCAAACTCCTGTTACCTGTGCTGACCACACTCTGCCTTCCCCGACCTTCTGCCTGTTACCTGTGCTGACCATACTTTGCCTTCCCCGACCTCCTGCCTGTTACCTGTGCTGACCATACTCTGCCTCCTCCGACCTCCTGCCTGTTACCTGTGCTGACCATACTCTGCCTCCCCCGACCTCCTGCCTGTTACCTGTGCTGACCATACTCTGCCTTCCCCGACCTCCTGCCTGTTACCTGTGCTGACCATACTCTGCCTTCAATGACCTCCGGTCTGTAAGCTGTGCTTACCATACTCTGCCTTTTCCGACCTCCTGCCTGTTACCTGTGCTGACCATACTCTGCCTACCCCTACCTCCTGTTACCTGTGCTTACCATGCTCTGCCTGCCCTGACCTCTGTCCTGTTACTTGTCCTGTCCATACTCTTCCTTCCCTGACCTCCTGTCTGTTACTTGTGCTGACCACAAATCTGCCTTCTTTGACTCCTGCCTGTTACCTGTGCTGACCATACTCTGCCCCCCGACCTCCTGCTTGTTACCTGTGCTGATCATACTCTGCTTCCCCCGACCTCCTGCCCGTTACCTGTGCTGTCCATACTCTGCCTCCCCGACCTCCTGACCTTAACCTGAGCTGACCATACATCGCCTTCCCCGACTCCTGCCTGTTACCTGTGCTGCCATACTCCCCGCCCTCCAGACCCTGTTGTTGCCTGTGCTGTCCATAATCTGCCTCCCCCGACCTACTGCCTGTTACCTGTGCTGACCATACTTTGCATGCCCTGACCTCCTACCCGTTACCTATGCTGACCATACTCTGCCTTCAATGACCTCCTGCTTGTTACCTGTGCTGACCATACTCTGCCTCTCCAAACCTCCTGCCCGTTACCTATGCTGTCCATACTCTTCCTTCCCCAAACTCCTGTTACCTGTGCCGACCACACTCTGCCTTCCCCGACCTCCTGCCTGTTACCTGTGCTGACCATACTCTGCCTTCCCCGACCTCCTGCCTGTTACCTGTGCTGTCCATACTCTGCCTCCCCCGACCTCCTGTCTGTTACCTGTGCTGACCATACTCTTCCTGCCCTGACCTCCTGTTACCTGTGCTGACCATACTCTGCCTCCCCCGACCTCCTGCCCGTTAACTGTGCTGACCACTCTCTGCCTCCCCCGACCTTCTGCCTGTTACCTGTGCTGACCATACTCTGCCTTCCCTGACCTCCGGCCTGTTACCTGTGCTGAGCATACTCTGCCTTCCCCGACCTCCTGCCTGTTACCTGTGCTGTCCATACTCTGTCTCCCTCGATCTCCTGTCTGTTACCTGTGCTGACCATACTCTTCCTTTCCCAACCTCCTGCCTGTTACCTGTGCTGACCATACTCTGCCTTCCCCAATCTCCTGCCCGTTACCTGTGCTGACCATACTCTGCCTGCCCTGACCTTCTGCCTATTGCTTGTACTGACCATACTCTGCTTTCCCCAACCTCCTGCCTGTTACCTGTGCTGTCCATACTCTGCCTGCCCTGACCTCCTGCCTGTTACCTGTGCTGACCATACTCTGCCTCCCCCAACCTCCTGCCTGTTACCTGTGCTGACCATACTCTGCCTCCCCCAACCTCCTGCCCGTTACCTGTGCTGACCATACTCTGCCTCCCCCAACCTCCTGCCTGTTACCTGTGCTGACCATACTCTGCCTCCCCCAACCTCCTGCCTGTTACCTGTGCTGACCATACTCTGCCTCCCCCAACCTCCTGCCTGTTACCTGTGCTGACCATACTCTGCCTCCCCTGAGCTCCTGCCTGTTACCTGTGCTGTCCATACTCTGCCTTCAATGACCTCCTGTCTGTTACCTGTGCTGACCATACTCTTCCTTCTCCGACTTCCTGCCTGTTACCTGTGCTGTCCATACTCTGCCTTCCCCGACCTCCTGTCTGTTACCTGTGCTGACCATACTCTGCCTGCCCTGACCTCCTGCCTGTTACCTGTGCTGACCATACTCTTCCTTCCCCAACCTCCTGTTACCTGTGCTGACCATACTCTGCCTCCCCCGACCTCCTGTCTGTTACCTGTGCTGATCACACCCTGCCTCCCCCGACCTCCTGTCCGTTACCTGTGCCCGACCCTTAGTTCTGCCTCCCCGAAAACCCCCTGCTGTTTACCTTGCTGACCATACTTTGCCTGCCCTGACATCCTGCCTGTTACCTGTGCTTACCATACTCTGCCTCCCCCGTCCTCCTGCCTGTTACTTGTGCTGACCATACTCTGCCTCCCCTGACCTCCTGCCTGTTACCTATGCTGTCCATACTCTACCTTCCCCGACCTCCTGCCTGTTACCTGTGCTGTCCATACTCTGCCTTCAATGACCTCCTGTCTGTTACCTGTGCTGACCATACTCTGCCTCCCCCGACCTCCTGCCTGTTACCTGTGCTGTCCATACTCTGCCTTCCCCGACCTCCTGCCTGTTACCTGTGCTGTCCATACTCTGCCTGCCCTGACCTCCTGCCTGTTACCTGTGCTGACCATACTCTGCCTCCACCGACCTCCTGTCCGTTACCTGTGCTGACCATACTCTGCCTTCCCCGACCTCCTGCCTGTTACCTGTGCTGAGCATACTCTGCCTCCTCCGACCTCCTGCCTGTTACCTGTGCTGACCATACTCTGCCTCCCCTGACCTCCTGCCTGTTACCTATGCTGTCCATAATCTTCCTTCCCCAATCTCCTGCCTGTTACCTGTGCTGACCATACTCTGCCTCCCCTGACCTCCTGCCTGTTACCTATGCTGTCCATAATCTTCCTTCCCCAATCTCCTGTCCGTTACCTGGGCTGACCATACTCTGCCTTCCACGAACACCCGGCCTGTTATCTGTGCTGACCACACTCTGCCACCCCTGACCTCCTGCCTGTTACCTGTGCTGACCATACTCTGCCTTCCCCAATCTCCTGCCGTTACCTCTGCTGCCAACTCTGCCTCCCGAACCTTCTGCTATTGGGTTTACTGGGCCATACCTGCTTTCCCCAACCTCCTGCCTGTTACCTGTGCTGACCATACTCTGCCTTCCCCAACCTCCTGCCTGTTACCTGTGCTGACCATACTCTGCCTCCCCCGACCTCCTGCCTGTTACCTGTGCTGACCATACTCTGCCTCCCCTGACCTCCTGCCTGTTACCTATGCTGTCCATAATCTTCCTTCCCCAATCTCCTGCCTGTTACCTGTGCTGACCATACTCTGCCTTCCCCAACCTCCTGCCTGTTACCTGTGCTGACCATACTCTGCCTGCCTCCCGCCTGTTTCCCGTGCTGACCATAATCTCCCTCCCCCCCCCTGCGTTACCGTCTGACCAACTCTGCCCCCCCAAACCCCCTGGGCCCGTTACCTGTGGGCACCATACTCTGCCTTCCCCCCCAAACCCCCTGCCTGTTTCCTTGGCTGACCATACCTGCCTCCCCCCTCAACCCCGCCTTTGTTTTTTACGTCTCTCTCCTGCCCCCACTCCGCCCGTTAACCCGTGTGACTATTTTGCCTTCCCCAAAATTGCCTGTTACCTGTGCTGACCTAACCTGGGTTTCCCCCCACCTCCTGCCGTTTCCCTTTTTGGCCAACTTGCTTCCCCAACTCCGCTGTTTTCCTGTGGACCCTATCGCCTCCCCCAAAACCCCCTGCTGTTTTCCTGTGCGACCATACTCTGCCTTTTCCCCAACTCCTAGTTACCTTGCTGACCATACCTGCCTTTTCCCCAACCCCCTTTCGTTACCTGTGCTGCCATTCCTGCCTTCCCAACTCCTGCTGTTACCTGTGTGACCAACTTGCTCTCCCCAACTCCTGCCAGTTACCTGTGCTGACCATACCTGCCTTTCCCAACTCCGCTGTTACCTGTGCTGACCATACTCTGCCTTCCCTCACCTCCTGCCTATTGTTTGTACTGACCATACTCTGCCTGTTATAACACATATTGATGGTATAGGTGCTCACCCACATAATTATATTTTTTGGGATTTTACAGTTGGTGCTGGATTTTCCTAACTTCCTTTGGTCTTTTGCACACTGTGCCTGCCTCGACCTCAGGTTGATTGGCCACGTTCTCTGTCTGCTCCTATGGTATTGCGGGTAAACACATCAGCTGAATTTTGATCAAATCAAAGTTAATCTTATTTGATTTGTTCATAATTCATCTTATATGAGCCCAGAAGACAAGAGACTGAGCTGTTTAACAGAATTTACACTGATCGGCCTAGAGTCGCTTGGGATGTACTAATGTTTTCTGTTCAGTAGAGATCACATCTCTGCAGTCTCTTCGTTACCATCACAGGCAGGATGAGCATATAATACTTTTATATAGATATTACAGGATCCACCATTCATAATAGTTTAGCACAGCCTGCTCCCCCCCCCCCTGCACGGGCAACAGATATGTAACGCCTCGCCATAGAATAAATAGGATGATTACAGCTACTCCCCCACCCTGCACAGGCTACAGAACATGCACACTACACTCTCCCATAGAAGTCAATAGGTGGCAGTTCCAGCTCTTCCTCCCCCCCTCTTCTACACAGGCCTCACAGCATGCCCACTACACTCTCCCATAGAAGTCAATGATGATAATCATGATGGTTACAGCTCTCCTCTTCCGCCTCCCTGCAAAGACTACAAAGCATGCCCACTACACTCTCCCATAGAAATCAATAGGTGATGGTCAAAGCTCCCCTTCCCTGCACAGGCTACAGAGCATGCACACTACACTCTCCCATAGAAATCAATAGGTGTTGGTCACAGCTCTCCTACAACCCCTATTCCTGCACAGGTCACAGAGCATGCACACTACACTCTCCCATAGAAATCAATAGGTGATGGTCAAAGCTCCCCTTCCCTGCACAGGCTACAGAGCATGCACACTACACTCTCCCATAAAATAAAAGGGTTTTGGGGTCCAGCCTCCAAAAACCCCTACCCTGCACAGGCACAGAGCAGCCCACTATACTCCCCTAAGAATGAATAGGTTAAGTTCTAGTTTCCCCCTTCTCCCCATTTTGCACACCTCAAGAAACCCTACACACTCACATAGAAGTCAATAGGGGATAGTTCCAGCTCTTCTACTTCCCTTCCCGACACAGGCCTTAGAGCATGACCACTACAATCTCGCACAGTGTTGAACTGGGCTGCCTGGAGCCCACAGGTGCAGTTGATTCTAGGGGCCCACCAGTTGAGCTGTTTTTGGGCCCACAGGTGAAGTTTATCTTAGGGACCCACCTTACAGCTACTGTAAATGACTGTACATGCCTCCTATACTCTCCATCTTGCTTTTTGTCTTTCTATGTTTTTTTTACCTCTCCTGAGGATGTATATGTAGCTAAAAAAAAAAAAAAAAACCCATCTACAATATCAGGGCCCACCGTGGTTTCCCCCATTCCCCTGTGGGGGCACCAAAACGTCAACATGTGATGGTCACAGCTCACCTCCTACCATTCCCCAAACAGGTCACAGAGCATGCCCACTATACACTTCCATAGAGGTCAATAGGTGACAGTTACAGCTCACCTCCTCCTTTCCCTGACGCCCCATTTAGCCCAATCTGCCCCCAAGCACCAATACGACACACCTTTTCCTCCCTGCACGCCCACAGCATCCCACACATATTTTGTTTTTAATGTTCCCAAGCACATTTCTAATGGCAGTCCCACAGTTGGCACCTTCTACTATATAGGGAAAACTCTTGTATTACTGTGCTTCTAAGGTCCATATAAGCCAATACTGTATTGTGGAAAATGTTATAAATAATGCCTAACCCCATAAATATGTAGGTAATGGTAGGAGGTCGGGGTCAACAAAGAAAAATGTCTATATAAATTCAGGGGTTTCTCATTGACCTGGTAACTTGGGCCTCCTCGCTGGCGGGAAAAATTTCCCAAAAAAACATTATCAAGACAAAGTTTTCTGGGACAGTAGTTAGTTGGGTTAATGAAAAGGAGGTGTATCTTTGCTGATCCTCAGGAAAAATATTCCCATATTCGTCCAAACTAACCGGCGGAGTAGTCGCCCCGCAAAGGGCGACCCCACCCTATGGCGGTTCTACCTTTTCCTCCCTATAGAGTCTGGATCAATTACCGTAGCCAACAGTTAGTATAGTCAGGGGGCAATGTCAATGATGTCCACTGGAGGCGTTTCCCTACATCCACAGTTCATCAGGGGTCAAAAATAATGAGCACTGGGTAGAAGGACAAAAATGAATGCCTGCGGTGTAAAAATACAATGGCGGTAAAGAGGGTCGATAAGAACCCTCATAGATAGCACCAAAGGTGGAGGTCAAAATGGTAAAGAATCACCCAGATAGGCTTTTTTTATAACATTTTCTATATTCCCGTATATACTTGAGTATATACCGACCCAAATATAAGCTGAGGCGCCTAATTTTGCCACAAAAAAACTGGGAAAACGTATTGACTCGAATATAAGCCTAGGTTGGAAAATTCAGCGCCCACTGGAAAATTTCAAAAATAAAAATGGATACCAATAAAATTACATAGGCAGCTATAGGCAGTTTAATGTCCCCCATAGGCAGGTATATGTCCCCATAGGCAGGTATAGGCAGCTTAATGTCCCCCATAGGCAGGTATAGGCAGTTTAATGTCCCCCATAGGCAGTTTAATGACACCATAGGCAGGTATATGTCCCCCATAGGCAGGTATATGTCCCCCATAGGCAGGTATATGTCCCCATACGCAGATATATGTCCCTCATAGACAATTATAGGCAGTTCTATGTCCTCTCATAGGAAGGTATATGTCCCCCATAGGTCGGTATAGGTAGGGTTTAAAAAAAAAAAAAAAAAAAAAAACCCTACTCACCTCTCGCTCACTGCTCCACAATAGTGTCTTCAGCTGTATGCACTCCCAGAGGAGGCGCATGCAGCTAATGAGAGGCCCGCTGGCGCCCGGGCCATAGCAGTGCCCGGACACCAACGGGTGACTCGAGTATAAGCCGAGGAGGCTTATAATCGAGTATGTACGGTAATAACTTTTACTATTATTTACTGCTAAAAAAATAAGTTTGTCTTTTTCTCTCCTCCGACACTGTTGGTAAGACTGAGATAGCATCTTTACATGTTCTGTGAACTTCAATGCTGTGCTGTGGCAGTGAGTCATACCCATTTTAAGGCATGACAGTCATCTTGTATGCAAAAGGAAATTCTATTCATACCACCATTGGGTATAAGGAAAGTTACAGATTCTTGCTGCTGTCTCTTCTGTGACCCCTCCTGGTGCAATCACTGGCAGCAGTTTAGTATTTTCCAACATGGTGGAGTCATACAAGTGTATACATGAGGCGGCATATGTGGGGTCAAATAAGATATGCTTGTATCTCAATGAATAGACAAGGTTGGGTTGGCACAGAATCCAGCAATAAACCCTGGCATCAAGACTGTAAGTTTTCATCTCAATTAATTCTCTGTTGGTGCAATAGGAACAACTGAGGATGCAAACAACTAATGGAAACTAGAAGCCTGTGGGAGGTAAATGTTTATTCATGTGTTAGCTGCTGGAGAGAAATCAGAGACGAAGTCCCGTTACCCTATAGGGAGGGAGAGCCTTGGCACATACTGGATTTCTTATCTGCTCAATGACAGAATAATGGGAAAATACATATGTTAGTATTGAGATTATATATATATATATATATATATATATATTATATATACATACTATGTGTGTGTGTATACATATATATATATATATATATATATATATATAATACATATAATATATATATAAATAATATAAATATATATATAATAATACATATACACACACATCAATACTAATATAAATAGTGTAATAATTATTATTCAGATCCTTTTACGTTCAGGATGGTCCTCAAATGTTGTGAATTGGGGGCTAAAACAATCCCAAATTGAGCTGGAAATCTCCTGGACCTAGTGGGAACAGCCCGAAACCGCCCAGGAAAGCTCCCAAACCTGACAAGAATGGCCACTTTTGGGTGGGGTTGTACAAGCCTGGTCCACTTTGTGGTCTGGTTTGAGGGCCATTTGAAATTTTTTAGTGGGCCACAGGCCTACATTATACAGACCTGTGCTAGGACTAGGAGGACTCTTTTTTCTAATAGGAGTAGAAAAAGGTAAGAGAACGCCAACTGGAGCATATTTTTGACTCAAAGTTGGGTGTCAGTAATATACCTAATCAGTCTTTAGCCTGACAAAGTAAGCTGCATGCAACAGCTAAAATACAGCCCACTGTGTAAAGCAACTTAACTGAGATAAACTGCCGCCTATGCACATCCATGGTATATATATATATATATATATATATATATATATGTATCTCATTCATATATATAGTCCCTGGGTTATTTCCCCGGGTTATGAACAGGATAGGGACTGTAGGTTTGTTCTTAAAGGGGTTGTCTCACTACAAAGAATGGCTTTAAAAATGTAGGGAACACTAAAAGAAAACGTTTTCCAAATATATTGCTTTGTTCATCTTTTTTTGTTAAGGAGCTACAAATGATTTTATCACCTTCTGAGTTCTCTTTGCTTTCCCATGTGACCGACCTGTGTATTCTTTTTCCACTGCTGTTTGTTCTATCTGATAGCAGGGAGTGATGTCATCACACAGGTTGAGGCCGGCAGTGTGAAAACTTGTGTGTTATCGGATATTTCAGAAAAAAGTAATTACTCTACTGTTTACATTAGCTCAGAAGATTCTCTGGACCTCAGAGAAGGTAAGGTAATCTGATAAACAGAGAAGTCTGAATACACAGAGCTCATATGCTAATTACAGACAGCTTGACCAGGAAGTGACAGAACAAAGCAGCATTATTTCATTCATACATCCTATGAAACTTTGAGATGAGACAACCCGTTTAAGTTGAATTTGTATGCAAGTCGGAACAGGTATATTAATTAAATATAACTCCAGCACAAAAGGGTCTTTAGTTTTGTATAGTGCAGGGAAAAGTTTTTAAATTTGTTTGTATCCCTGGGAAGAAGATCTCACCTAATTTTCACCTCATTTGCTGCTGTGGCATGCTGGCACATGTAGGTCCCTGTACATAGCAGATAGTAGCAGTGGAAAGACAAGGGCCAGAAAGCCACAGCAGCACATGAGGTGAAAATTAGGTGAGATCTTCTTCCCAGAGACACAGACAACTGTAAAAACCTTTCCCTGCATTATACTGTACAAAATAAGTCTCTGTTTGTAACTAGGGGACAAATGTAAGTCGGGGACTGCCTGTATATAGAAAAAAGGCAGCATTCAACAAAATGCTTCCAAAAATATAATATAATAATGGATGCCAGCAACGTACAACTCACATCACAGGTCCCCAAATATATTCAAGAAAATCACAGCACTCCCAAATAGCGAAAAAGAAGAAAAAGGCTGTTTATTCCAACATATCCAAAGGCAACGTTTTGGCTCCTGAGAGCCTTTCTCCAGCAAAGGTACTCAGTATTTAAAGGGGTGCAGGCATAGAAATGTAAATCAGTACATAATTAGTGAGTAATACATATTCAAATGAGCGCAAATTCATCAATCACAATAAATCTTTAAAAATGTGACAAAAATGTGCAAAATGGGACAAATCCAGTATGATACGTCTGGAATTGAATATTATAATAACCAATATTTTGGCTAGAATCTGTTTTATTGCGGGGATTCCTCCTTTCTGCAACCTTTTGTGCGGCCATCTGCCAAAAATAATTTGATATTCCTCATTTATGGGAATAGAACTGTGTAGGGTACAACAGGTGGAGCCTTCATCCGACGGGGCCCGTCCCCTCGGGACGATATCTCTGTCCCTTCTGTATATCTTAATAGGGCCTCTTGTATGTGACTACGTACTCAAGTCAAAAATTACCTACTATTTTACTGGAGAATATTATGCATTATTTCCTATTTAGTAAGTTATAAAGGGTGTACCCTATGGAGTAGAGGGCTATTGTGTATGTTTTAAAAATTTGACTAATAAAAGCAATATTTTAGTTTAAAAGGTGGCCCCTGTATTAGTGCTTTTTCTGTGATTGGTTCTTTTTAATAACCAATATACAAATTTCATATATAATACATTCAAAAGGGGGCGTAATGAACTCCTCCTATCTTAAAGTTAAAAAAAAAAACATAGTAAGTATAACATACATACAAAGACTTCTGTACATAATCTGGCGTCTTGTGTATTGTGTAAGTGCACATGTCAAGCGCCACTACATCACATGGCAACCAGTATAGTGCAGCTGAGAAAGATCCACCTCGCGCATGCGCACCGCAATGCTAGATCCAGTGGCGGCCATATTAATGAAGGTAATTATAACCAATAAAGAGAGCTCACCTCCGAAACTAGAAAATCAAAAATAAAGATAGTATTACCTGTCTAGCCATAGAGTAAGTGTGAAAAATCATCCAAATACCTATCCACATAGATGGACAAGGAACTGGGTGAAGTAATTGCTCATAAAGAAGCCGCAAATAACATTAAAAGAAATACCGCTACATACGGTCTCAGAATCCAATAATTGTACCAGAAATATTTTAAATTGTCTAAATATATTATAGGAGCATCAAAAACACCCAAAATATTATCCACGAAATGGACAAAAAATTGGAAGTAATGCAGAGATCGTAAACAACATCATAAGTAATGACACTGAATACAATTCCTGAAAACATCAAGCTCCAATTAAGAGACTCCACACTTATCTCAATAACCAAAAGACCAAAAATAAAAAATTAAAGAAATAAATAAAAAATAATATGAGATAAATGATAATAAATAAGTACAGGGTGGGCCATTTATAGGGATACACCTAAATAAAATGGGAATTTGGGTTTGGTGATATACAATTTCCCGTTTGTGGCACATTAGTATATGGGAGGAGGAAAAAATTTTCAAGATGGGTGTTGACCATGCGGACATTTTGAAGTCGGCCATTTTTGGGATCCAACTTTAGTTTTTCCAATGGGAAGGGTCATGTAACACAATCAAAATTATGAGAATTTCACAAAAAAACAATGGTCTTCTTGGTTTTAATGTACTTTATTCTTTCATGAGTTATTTACAAATTTATGACCACTTATAAAATGTGTTCAAAAATGCTGCCCAAAGTGTTGGGTTGGGGCAATGAAAAACCTCCTCCCCCTCTTGACACCTGATAGCAACACCCAGAAGAAAGCTAGCACAGGCTTTAGTATCCTTTTTTCAGATGCTGCACATTCGTACTTCAGAGCTAGGAATTTTCCTTCAGATGACCCCAAGATAAATCTAAGGGGCTCAAAGGGAGACCTTGGGGCCATTCAACCGGGCCCCGATGACCAATCCCTTTCCAGGGAAATGTTCATGTAGGAATGCCGGACCTGACACCCATAAAGTGGGGTCCCATTTGCTGGAAAAAAATCAGGGGGCCCTGCCCTCTTTAGTGGGATAAAGAGGGGAAAAACATCCATGTAGCAATTTCAGATACCAAGCAAAGAGGTTTCCATTGGTGAAATGGCCCCCCTACTTTCTACCCATATACCACACCATACCCCGCAATTTTTTGTTTCCCCAGCAGTTTGAAGGGATAAACCATGTGGGTTAGTGCAGACCAATAGCGGGGTTTTGTTTTTTACCTTTAAAACCCTTTAAAAAAAAAAGTTTTTCCTCATCCTGAACATTGGGGCCACAATTTATGAAAAACGGTTTAGGGCCCAAACTCACTTTGTTTTCCCATGGTTTAATAGGGAAAAAAAAGATTTTTAGGGCCTTAACCATTTCTACATGGGCCAATGTTTTTTTTTTGGGGTATCCCTACAAATGTTTCCCACCCTGTGATTGGGAAAAAAAAAAAATCAGAATGTTGCTCTTAAGTCACCACGCTGTCTAGCCATGTATGTAAGGACATGCACACAAAAGTTGCCTTTAGACGTGTTGGAATAAACAGCCTTTTTTTTTTTTTTCCATTTTTTTGGATGCTGTGGATTTTTTCCCCTTTAGTATATATATCATCAATTATAGACTGCAGCTACAACTATTATAATAACTATTATAATTGTTCTGTCCTCACTATGTGTGCGGAGCAGGCAGCTAAACTTTTTCCCAGCAAGCACTGACAAGGAGCAATGTCCGTATTTCAACTTTATTTCATAGGATAGTGTTTAAAAATGCTGCAAACATATTACAGGCATAAATACTTAAAAATGTGGTGTGCAGACATAATGAACATGGGGGGGTGCTGTCTGCAAAAAGCAAGGGCCAATAGCTCACTGTAAAAACAGCTATTGGCAATTAAAAAACACTATACATGGTAGCCCTGAATGGCAGTTTAACTTTACCCCGCGAGCTAACTGTGGTTCTGGATGGGAGAAAAAAGGGGAACATATCTTCCCCTACTGTGTCCAGAGAAAATGGTCCCATGTACAAGATTTAAACACTATAATACTGCCCTTTTTTGACAAGAAATAAAATTTACTAAATAAACGCCCATGGGGACAAGAAAAAATAATTAAAACGCCCTAGTATAAGATTATAATATAAATAACTCCCTATTACAAGAATTAATCTATAATACTGCCGAGTACAAGAAAATTTTAAAAAAATTAAAAAACTGCCCCCCTATGTAAAAGAATATAATACTATAATACCCCCCTTGTACAAAAAATAAAACTTTTCTATAATATGCCCCTATTTCAAGAAATAACTACTATAATTCTGCCTCCATGCAAAAAAATAAACACTATAATAAACCGCCCCATTACAAGGTATCTACTATAATACGTCTATGTACAAGAAAATAACTACTTTATACTGCCCATGACAAGAATAAATACTTTAAAATACTCCCCTATGTAAAGAATATAACACTAAAATACTGCCTCCATGTACAAGAATAAAACTACATA
>JAODAL010033438.1:0-45567 GCA_025379985.1 Phyllomedusa bahiana
CTTTTTTGGGTGATGTTTTTTCTCCTTGTCTTATTAGCACTGTGCTTTCCATAGAAATTCCAGTGCCATTTGCTATCTTAAAGGGCAGCATTGGACTGGCCCACTGGAGCATCAGATAATTCTCCGGTGGGCCCCCAGACCGACAAAAGTGACAACCGCGGGCCCCCATGTTTCACTGAGAACACAGGACAGTGGGCCACACTGTCTATATAATAGCTGCCGGCGCTGCTCTGGTAGGGATGAGGAGCGTGCTGGTGCTGAGAGGGGCTATGAACGGCGAAGCGGGCCTTGCTCTCTCTGTCTGTGGACAGGACAATTTGAATCTGCTTAGCCCCGCCCACGGGTGGCTTCATGCCAAAGCAGCTAATTAAATCAGTGAGGCTAGGCTTTACGGATTCAAATTTTCCCGCCCGCAGACAGAGAGAGAGAGAGAAAGTGGGCTGCCTTCTCCTTTCACAGCTGCACTGGAGATGTAAGTGTAAAGTGCCGCATGGGCCCCCTCTCAGCACCAGCAAGCTCCCCCTCCCTTCCAGAGCTTGCTGGTGCTGAGCTTACTGGCCCTCTCCCTTCCACAGCTATATATATATATATTATATATATATATATATATATTATATATAATATATAAACTGAAGAATCCACAGCACTCCAATTCAGGTAAAAAAGTGAAAAACATTGCTTTTATTCACCCATGAATTACAACGTTTCAACTCTACTATAGAGCCTTTCGCACCCAGCCTCATTATCTTACATTGAGTGCTGGTACTTATTTTCTCATTATATATATATATATATATCATAATATATATATAGTATATATACACATATATATATATATACTATATATATATATATATATAATATATATATATATAATATATATATTATATATATTATAATATATTATGTGTATTACCTGACTGTAACTGAGGGGGCCTATATTATATATTATTTATATATTATATATTATATATATATATATATATATATATATTTTATATATATATTATATATATATTATATCTGCCTAACTTAGAGGCTCATATATACATCTACCTGAGGGGCCAATGTATACAGTATACCTGTATACATTGGGGACCTATACACCTACCTAATTAAGGGGACTTATATACCTATAAGTAAGGTGTTGCTGGAAAAGTGAGTATTCTAAGATATTTGTGTCCAAATCTGCAGGGACGAGTGTTGGTCGGGAGAAGTCAGCAAGGTGGTGTGGACCAGATAAAGAAGAAAAGGGAACGTGAACGACTCATCAGAGAAACGTCACCTTTGAGTCACTAAATGTAACTGAACTGTAATCAAAGTGTGGTGTTTTATATTCAGTAAATGGGTTGCAGTATTATTCAGTCTCTAAATAGTGGTGATAAGTGGTCATGGTGTGGCGGTATGATTCAGTCACTATGTGGTGGTGATAAGTGGTCATGGAGTTGAGGTATGATTCAATCACTATGTGGTGGGGATATTTGGTCATAACGTTGTGATATTATTTAGTCACTTTCTGGTATGGATATGTGGTCACAGTGTGGTGGTATTATTCAGTCACTATGTGGTGGTGATATGTGGTCATGGTGTGGCAGTATTATTCAGTCACTATGTGGTGGTGATATTTTGTCATGATGTTGTGGTATTATTCAGACACTATGTGGTGGTGATATGTGTTCTTGGTGTGGTAATATTATTCAGTCACTATTTGGTAATATGTGGTCATGATGTGGTGGTATTTGATTTTAGTGGAATTATTGGTAATAATAGTGTTGGGATTCTGGTTTTGTGTAGCAGTGTTATTTATTAATGGTACAGCCATTATTTTGTGATTTTATATTCAGTACTTTGTGTTATCGCTTTTGATATAGTTTTATTTATATAAAATTTATCATTCGGGGAGGGGAACACATATCTTTAGAACTTTTTTGTTCACCACCTGTGTCCTGCTGTAATTAGATGAGTGAGACTCAGAAGCCACAGTACTCCATTTTGATTTTAGATTAGTGTGATGATGTAATCACATCGGTCTGTATAAGTTGAATCGAGATTGGACTGGAGCAGCGTACAGGTGGCGGAGACAAGGAGACACAGTGGGCCACTAAAATAAACTCCTCTGGTGGGCCCTAAGCACCCCAGTATGATACTGTTAAAGGGGCAACTACAGTACAGGACATCAGCCCCTATTTCTATCTGTGCAGCCGGTTTTCCTCTCGTCTCATTAGTACTATGCTTTCCATAGTAATTCAAATGGCATTTGATATTTTAAAGGTACAAGTACAGTACCGGACACCGGCCTCTACTTTTAACTGTGCAACTGATGTTTCTCTCATTGCCTCATTAGCACTGTGCTTTTGGTAGAAGTACCAATACCAATTGATATCTTAACCCCTTAAGGTCTAAGCCTGTTTTGGACTTAAAGGGGTCTTCCGGGATCTAACAATGTTCGTTTGTCCATGTGGTATGAGTAGAAATAGGAACTAAGACTCATACTTACCTCCCGGATGCTCCTGGTCACTCCTAGCTGTAGCACTGAACGGTCTTCATTCATGTGACAGCTGCAGCCAATTAAAGGCCATAGAGGTCACATGCATGTGATGTTGTGGTCTGTGATTGACTGCACCTGTCACGTGAACGATGAATATTCACTGCTTACTTCCCAGTTGCATGCACAGGCAGCAAGGAGCGAGTCTATTTTTACTCATGCATTGTTAGGGCACAGACCACACTTTTAAGGACAAAGCCATTTTTTTAAATCTGACATGTATCACTTTTAGAGATGGGCAAATTTCTCAAAAATTTGGTTCGGTCACTTCGCCGAATTTCCCGACAAAAGGCTGCACAGAGTCTGCAGGGTGCTGTAGAACGTTGTTCCATGCTTAAATATGTAGAGGGAGCTTGGTTTGGTCTTCATACAACGTTGTGTTTTAGTATGACAGGCACATGACTGCCACCGCTCTTAGAATCGCTTCACTATAAAATTCCCTGGGCATTAAGAGGGAAAACTGACAAAAAACTCAAGCGGGAATGTAGCCTTTTAGCCTATAAAGTCATGCCAGGCGAAAGAGGAAAAAAAAACAAGTGGGGCTCAACATCGGTGACAGAGTGTGGAGGTGAAAGCGGCAGCCACAGCAGCATGAGGTCAGAGAGTGGCACAATGACATTCTGGAGGTAGCAAAAACAGGAGTAGGCCACAGGGTGGCTCAAATATGACACAGTTTGGTAGGTCACGGCCCCGCGGCCACAGCCCACCTGCATCCAGGTCAAACAGTGGCACCTATGACACATTATGGAGGTGGCAAAAACAGAGTAGGCCAACAGAGTGGATACACTGGCACAGTGTGTAGGTCACGGCAGCTCAGCCACCCACTGGCATAAGCCATAGGTCAGACAGTGGAACAATGACATTCTGGAGGTGGCATAAAACAGGAGTAAGGCCACAGAGTGCACAATGCCACAGTTTGTAGGTCCCTCGACAGCAGACCACAGTGAGCTGCATGAGGTCAGACAGTGGCTAATAAACATTGGAAGGTGCAACGCCAAAACACTGGAGAGTTAGGCCACAGAGTGCACAATGACAGAGAGTGGACGGTGACGGCGACAGCGGCATGAGGTTCTGACAGTGGCACAATGACATTATGGAGGTGGCAAACAGTAGTTAGGCCACAGAATGGAACAATGACAGAGAGTGAGGTGCTGGTGGCAGCAGCTGAGGTAGACAGAGGCACATGACATTCTGGAGGTGTCCAAAACAGTAGTGAGCAGGCCACAGAGTTGGCACAATGACAGAGAGTGGAGGTGACGGTGGCAGCTGATTGAGGTTCAGACAGTGGCACAATGAATTCTGGAAGCTGGGCAAAAAACAGGAGTAGGCACAGAGTGGCACTATGACAGCGAGGGAGGTGGTGACGGCGGACGCTGCATGAGATCAGGGACAGTGGCAATGACATTCTGAAGGTTGGCTAACAGTAGTAGCACACAGAGTGAACAATGACACCGTGTGAGGTCACGGGGAGCAGCACATGCACGCAGCATGAGGTGACAGGGCACAATGAAATTAGGAGTGGCAAAACAGGAGTAGGACAGAGTGGCACAATGGTACTGCCAGTGTTGGTAGGTCACGACAGGCAGCACAGCAGCAGCATGAAGGTCAGACTGTCGTGGCACAATGACAATTCTGGAGGTGGCAAAAACTGGAGTAGGCCACAGGAGTGGCACAACTGACTGGAGTGGAGGTGACAGGCGACAGCGAGCATGAGGTTAAGACATTTGGCCACAATGACATTCTGGAGGTGGCAAAACAGTAGTAGGCACAGAGTGGAAACAATGACAGAGAGTGGAGGTGACGCTAGCCAACAGCCACAGCACCAGCATGTGGTCAAAACAGTGGCACATGACATTTGGAGGTGGCAAAAACTAGGAGTAGGCCACAGAGTGGGAACAATGACACAGTGTGTAGGTCACGGCAGCAGCCACAGCCGCAGCATGAGGTTTCAGGACAGATGGCACACATGGCATTTGGAGTGGCAAAACAGGTGTAGGCCACAGAGTGGCACAATGACACAGTATGTAGGTCCTTACAGCAAGCCACAGCAGAGCATGAGGTCTGACATGGAAAAATGACATTTTGGAGGTCGCAAAAACTGGTGTTGGCCACAGCGTGGCACAATGACAGAAGGAGTGGCGGTGATGGCGACAGCAGGCAGAGGTCAGACAGTGCACAATGTCATTCTGGAGGTGGCAAAACAGTAGTCAGGCCATAGAGTGGAACAAAATGACAGAGAGTGGAGTGACGGCAGCAGCCAAGAGGCACAGCATGAGGTCATACAGTGGCACAATGACAGTCTGGAGGTGCAAAAAAAGGAGTATGGCCACAGTGCCGGAACTATGACACAGTGTGTAGGTCACGGTAGCAGCCAAGCAGCGCATGAGGTCAGACAGTGGACAATTGACTTTTGGAGGTGGCCAAAGAGAGTAGGGCCACGAGAGTGGCACCAATGGGACACAGTTTTGTTGGTCACGGACAGCAGCACAGCAGCAGCATGAGGTCAGACAGGCGCCACAATGACATTCTGGAGGGGTGGCAAAAAAATGGAGTAGGCCACAGAGTGGCCACAATGACAGAGGAGTGGAGGTGATGGCGTCAGCAGGCATGAGGTCAGACGTGGCACAATGACATTCTGGAGGTGGCAAAACAGTAGTAGGCCATTGTGTTGGAACAATGACAGAGAGTGGAGGTGACGGTTGCAGAGCATGAGGTCAGACGTGGCACAATGCATTCTGGAGGTGCAAAAAACAGATGAAGGCCTCAGAGTGGCACAATGACTCGAATGCAGGTGACGTGGCAGGCAGCATGAGGTCAGACATGTGGCACAATGCATTCTGGAGGTGGCAAAAGAGGTAGTAGTAGGCCATAAAGTGGTACAATACAGGTGTGGAGGTGTCGGTGGCAAGCCAGCATGAGTCATACAGTGGCACAATGACCATTCTGGAGGTGGCAAAAAAAACAGAGTAGGCCACAGAGTGGACAATGACAGAGAGTGGAGGTGACGGCGGGCGCATTGGTCAGACAGGTGGCACAATAATAATCTGGAGGGGGGGGTTTTTTTGCAAAAAAACAGTAGTAGGCCACGAGTGGCACAATGACAGAGAGTGGAGGTGACGGCGGTCAGCAGCATGAGTCCAGACAGTTGCACAGTGGACATTCTGGAGTGGCAAAAAAACAGTAGTCGGGCACAGCGGTGGCCACCAATGAAGAGAGTGGAGGTGATGGCGGCAGCTTGAGGTCTGACAGTTGGCACAATAATATTTGGAGGGGCAAAAAATGTAGTAGGCCACAGAGTGGCTCAATGACAGAGGGTGGAGGTGACGGGCGGCAGAGCATGAGGTCAGACAGTGGTATACAATGAATTCTGGAGGTGGAGAAAACAGGAGAAATCTGAAGGGCCACAGAGTGGCACAATGGACACAGTGTGGAGGTCACGGCGAGCAGCAGATGAGGTTCACGACAGTGGCACATGACATTCTGGTGGTGCAAAACAGTAGTAGGCCCACTGAGTGGAACAAGGACAGAGTGCAGGTGACAGGGGCAGCAGCATGAGGTCAGACAGTGGCACAAAAGACCATTCTGGAGTTGGCAAAACAGTAGAAGTATGGACCAGTGTGGCACAATGACAGAGAGTGGAGGGGACCGGTGGCTGCAGCATGAGGTCATACAGTGGCACAATGAACCATTCTGGGACGGTGGGGACAAAAACAGGAGTAGGCACAGAAGTGCACACGACAGAGAGTGGAGGTGGCGCTGGTGGCAGCAGCATGAGGTCTGACAGTGGCCACAATGACATTTCTGGAGGTTGCGCAAAATACAGTAGAGGCACAGAGTGGCTCAATGACAGAGAGTGGAGGTGACGGCGCGGCAGCGCATGAGGTCAGACGTGGGCACATGGACATTCTGGAGGTGGCAAAAACAGGGTAGGCCCACAGGTGGCACATGACAGAGAGTGGAGGTGGACGGCGGCAGCATGAGTAGACAGTGGCACAAAGACATTCTGGGAGGTTGCAAAAACTCAGTTCGTAAGGCAACAGAGGGCACAATGCAGAGAGTGGAGGGTGACGGCGGCAGCAGCATGAGGTCAGGACAGTGGCACAATGACCATTCTGGAAGTGGCAAAAACATTAGTTAGGCCACAAGAGGTGCCACTCAATGCAGGTGGTGGAAGGTGACGGTGGCAGCAGCATGAGGTCAGAACAGTGGCACAATGACGTTCTGGACGTTGCCAAACAGTTAGGTAGGCCACAGGAGGGCACAATGGACAGAGTGTGGAGGTGACGGCCGGCCCAGCGGCATGTGGTCGACAGCTGCATAGTGACATTTGAGAAGGTGGCAAAAACAGTATTAGGGCTCAGAGTGGCCACAATGATAGAGTGGATCGGTGACGGCGGCAGCAGCTTGAGGTCTGACAGGCACAAGCAATTCATGGAGGTGGCAAAAAATGGAGTAGGCCCAGAGTGGGCAACAACTGTCACAGTGTGCAGGTCACGGCTGCAGATGAGGTCAGGACAGTGGCCACTTGACATTCTGGTGGTGGCAAAACAGTAGTAGGCCACAGAGTAGCCACAATGACAAAGAGTGGAGGTGACGGGTGGCAGGCACGCATGAGGTCATTACAGTTGGCACAATTGACATATCTGGACGTGGCAAAACGTAGTAGGCCACCGAGTGGCACAATGACAGAGAGTGGGAGGGGTGACGGCGGCGAGCAGCATGAGGTCAGACAGTTGCACAGTGACATTCTGGAGGTGCAATACAGTATTAGGCACAGATTGGGCTCAATGACAATGGACAGAGAGTGGAAGGTGATGGCTAGGCAGCTGCCTGAGGTCAGACAGTGGCACAATGACATTCTGGAGGTGGGTAATAAAAACAGGAGTAGGCCACAGAGTGGCACAATGACACAATGTGGATTGGTCATGGCTGCAGCAGCATGAGGTCAAAAAAGTGGCACAATGACACTCTGGACGGTGGCAAAAACATTAGTAGGCCACAGAGGTAGAACAATGACAGAGAGTGGAGGTGACGGCGCAGCAGCAGGAGGTCAGTCAGACAGTGGCCACAATGACATTCTGGAGGTGGCACAACAGTTATAGGCCACAGAGTGGAAACAATGACAGAGGATAGTGGATGGTGACGGCGGCAGCAGCAGGAGGTCAGACAGGGTCACAATGACATTGGACGGTGGCAAAAATCAGGAGTAGGCAACAGAGTGCAAAATGACACAGTGGGGGAGGTCATGGCAGCAGATGAGGTAGGACTGTGGCACATTGACATCTGAAGATGGCAAAACAGTAGTAGGACCACAGAGTGGCCACAATGACAGAGAGTGGATGGTGACGTGGCAGCAGCATGTGGTCAGACGTGCACAATGACATTCGGGACATTGCACAACAGTAGTAGGCCACGAGTGGCACAATGCAGAGAGAGGAGGTGACGGCGGCCGCAGCATGAGGTCAGATCAGGACAGTTGTCACTAGTTGACATTCTGGAGGTGGCAAAAAAACAAAAAAAACAGTTAGTAGGCACAAAGAGGCTCAATGACAGAGACGTGGAGGGGGACGGCGGCGAGTCAGTTGAAGATCGACAGTGGCACACAATGACATTCTGGAGGTAGAAAATACAGGAGTAGGCCACAGTGCGGCACAATGACACAGTGTGGAGGTTCGGCAGCAGCAGCATGAGGTCAGACAGTGGCACAAATGACATTCTGGTGGTGGAAAAACAGTAGTAGGCCACAGAGTGAACAATGGCCAGAGAGAGAGGTGGACGGGTGGCAGCAGGCATGAGGTATACAGTGGCACAATGACATTCTGGAAGGTGGCAAAAAAAGAGAGGCTAGGCCACAGAAGTGGCACAATGAAGAGATGTGGAGGGACGGCGGCAGCAGCATGAGGTTTCAGACAGTGGCACAAAGACTTCTGGAGGTGCACAAACAGTAGTAGGCCAAGATTGGAACAATGACAGGAGGTGGAGGTGTCGGCTGGCGCAGCATGAGGTCAGACAGTGGCACAATGGGACATTCTGGAGGTGGCAAAAACAGGTGTTGGCACAGAGTGGCAAAATGACAAAATGTGGAGGTGTCGGCGGCAGCATGAGGTCAGTCCGTGGCACATTGACATTCTGATGGTCGCAAAACAGTAGTAGGCCACAGAGTGGCACAATGACAGAGAGTGGAAGAGTGATGGCGGAGCAGCATGAGGGTCAGACAGGGCACAGTGACATTTCTGGAGGTGGCATAAAAAACAGTATCAGGGCAAGAGTGGCTCATGACAGAGAGTGGTGGTGATGGGCCTGGGCAGCAGCATGAGGTCAGACAGTGGACCAATGACATTCGTGGACGTGGCAAAAACAGTCGTAGGCCACAGAGTGCAACAATGAAGAGAATGGAGGTGACGGCGGAATCAGCATGAGGCAGACAGTTGCACAGTGACATTCTGGAGGTGGCAAAAACAGTATTAGGGCACAGAGTGGCTCAATGACCAGATAGTGGAGGTGATGGCGGAGGGCAGCGCATGAGGTCAGAACAGTGGCACAATGACCATTCTGGAGATGCTAAAAAAACAGGAGTAGGCCCACAGAGTGGCACAATGACAACATGTGGAGGTCACGGAAGCAGCAGCATGAGGTCAGAAAAGTTGCACAATGACTTCTGGAGGTGGCAAAACAGTAGTAGGCCACAAGAGTGGAAACAATGACAAAGAGTGGGAGGTTGACGGTGGCAGAGCATGAGGTAGCCAGTGCACAAATGACATTCTGGATGTGGCAAAACAGTAGTAGGCCAGAGTGCACAATGACTGAGAGACACTGGAGGTGACGGTGGCAGCAGCATGAGGGGGTCATACAGTGGCACATGACATTCTGGAGATGTGGCAAAAACAGAGTAGGCCACAGAGTGGCACAATGAAGAGAGTGGAGGTGACGGCGGCATATAGCATATGTCAGAAGTGGCACAAAGACTTCGGAGATGTACAAAAACAGGAGTAGGCACAGCAGTGGCACAATGACACAGTGTGGAGGTCACGGCAGCTGCAGGATGAGGTCAGAAAGGGACAATGACATTTGGGGAGGTGGCAAAACAGTAGGGCAAGGCCACAGAGTGGAACAATGGACAAGAGTGGGGTGCGGTGGCAGCAGCTGAGGTCAGAAAAGTGGCACAATGAATTCTGAAATGTGGCAAAAAACAGTGTAGGCCAAGAGTGGACAATGACAGAGAGTGGAGGTGAGGTGGGCAGACAGCATGAGGTTATACAGTGGCACAATGACATTCTGGAGGGTGGCAAAAAACAGGAGTAGGCCACAGGTGGCACAATGAAGTGAGTGGGGTGTCGGGCGGCAGCAGCATGAGGTCAGACAGTGGCACAATGACATTCTGGACGGTGGCACAAACAGTAGTAGGCCACAGAGTGGAAACAATGACAGTGAGTTGTGAGGTGACGGCGGCCAGCAGCAGGAGTCATGGGGACAGGGGACACAATGACATTCTGGAGGTGGCAAAAACAGGAGTAGGCCACAGATGGCCAATACAGAAGTGGGGGGTACGGGGGGCAGCAGTTGAGGTTGACAGTGGCAAATGGACATTTCTGGAGGGGGGCAAAAAGAGTAGGACAGAGTGGCACAATGACAGAGATGGGGGTGACGGGGCAGCAGAATTTAGGTCAGAAGGTTGCACTGTGTATTCTGGAGTGGCAAAAACAGTTAGTAGGGCTCAAAGAGGCTCAATGACAGAGAGTGGACGGTGACGGCGCAGCTAGTATGAGATCAGACATGGCACAATGACATTCTGGAGGTGGAAAAAAACAGGAGTAGGCCCAGAGGGCACATTAGACACCAGTGTGTGGCAGGTTTCCCCACCCCACGGCGCAGCAGATGAGGTCAGTACCGTGGCACAATGAATTCTGGAGAGGTGGCAAAAACAGTAGTAGGCCCAGAGGTGGAACAATGACAGAGAGTGGACGGTGACGGTGGCCAGCGCATGAGGGCAGCATTGGCACAAGGACATTCTGGATGGTGCAAAACAGTTGTAGGCCCACAGCGTGGCCCAATTGAGAGTGGAGGTGACGGCGGGCAGCAGCATGAGGTCAGACAGTTGCACAATGAATTCTGGAGGTGGTAAAAATGGACTAGGCAAACAGAGTGTGAGTGACACAATTGACAGAGAGTGGAGTGAGATGGCGGCAGGAAGCAACAGCATGAGGTCATGGGAGTGGCACAATGTCAACTGTGTGGATGTCACGGCACAGCAACAGCAGCGCAGCATGAGGTAATAAAGTGGCACAATGACAGATTGTGGGGTGGGTGGCTATACCAGTCCCTGGTAAGATGGTTTGTGCAGGATGGAGAAACTGTCAGCGATGTTTGTGGCATCTAATCGGGTGGCGGCATCAGAATAGTGGCTGAGGAGGGTAGTTTGAACCAGACTCAATTTCTCACATGTTTGGGGGAGGCGTCATGACTGATGTTTAGTCGGTGCTATAGGCATTGGTGTGTGTTATCCTGGCGATCCACGCATGAGTTATCTTGGACAAAGGTCAGTGGTTCCTACATTTCCCTTGGACAAGCGGGTTCTCCTTGGGGTAACTAAGGCCCCGCGCACTGAACACCCGCTTGATGCCACTTACTGGAGGCAGGACAGTCTTCTCCACTGCAATACTCTCGGCAAGTTGCGGGCCCACACATCCTGAGTTTGGCTGACAGTAGTCCAGCGGATCTTTCTAAACTGGGGTCGGCAGAGTTGTCCTCATGTAGGCCACCACCCTGTTCGTTCAGGAGGGCTGCTCAGGTTCCCTGCTTTGCTGGCTGGCGACTGCCCTCCTCACTAGGCTGGCGGGTGAGGAAGCTGTCTCATCAGTGACTCCAGACTTAGGTTGCGCTGATGGGAGCTGGTAATGCTCCCCAACCCCTCCCCCCCCCCTTCCCCCAGGCAATCTGCAGGCAGTCTTACGTGAGCGCTGAAAGAAAACACCGGTCAGGACATGTCAGAGGAGCGGACGATGCTTGCCACATTGGCAGCGGCCAACTGACTTACGGAGGATTTCCCTTAGTATTTTTAGTTTGTCCTCCCTTTTCAATAGCGGGGAAAAAAGGGTTCCAAAATTTTTGGAAACCCGGGGCCCGGGGGGCCAAAAGGGTGGGGGAGCCAGAAGTCATCCCCTCCCGCCCGAAAGGAGGGCTATTCGGCTGTCACTAGCCAGGAAAATCCAAAATGTCGGGGCCCTCTCCCAAATGATTTCCCAAGGGGCCCCCTGGGCCCCCATCTTCATGTTTTAAATGCCCGGGGCTTGCGGGTCATTGCCCCGTCTTTCTCATTCCACTCCCTCCCCAGGGTGCTTGCTTTCCCCTTCTCCCTTTTCACCCCCGGGTAGAAAAACCCCTCATTTCACCAGCAATTTCTGCCCCAAATTTTCCCCCTCCCCCCCATTTCAAATGCCACGTTCCGTCCCCCGCCCAGGACAATTTTTTTAGCTTTTGTTCCAGGACATGAAAGTGGAAGCCTTATTCCTGAAATCCCTTTGGGCTGACAAATAAGGGCCTTTCCCCGAATGGCCTCAACAAATGGGGTGTCACGCATAGCTCCATGGCGACAAACAACGTTTAAAAGGGGGTTCTCCGCCGCCTGGATCATCAAAAAATTTGTTTAAAGGCCTTTTTTTGTTTTATAAAATCGGGGGCCCAGCTGACTACGGGCCCCACAACCCCCTTGCTTGGGTTTCGCCGCTGCCTTTAAGCCAAGCTGGCGCCCTCTTCTCCTGACGATGAAGAAGCCCTTTTCCTCACCCGGCTCCCCAAATGAGGGCGGCTAAATCATCATTAGTTGTGTTTAAACGTCAATGCGTTCCCTTTTTACCGTCTTTTGGGTTTTTAGAGGCTGACCCCTCAAACAGAACCCCCCATTCCACCCCCCCAACCCCCCCATACTATGCCGCCTACTGCAAGAAGCAGGGGAATTTTGGGCCCCCTTTCTTCGCTGCCAAGTAGCTGCTGAATGCCCTCCTCAAATTGTTCATCCTTTGCCCATAAAGTGGGGGGGTGAGCCCCCGCCCCCATAGTAGATCTCTGGCTGAGGGAAACCCATGGGACCCGAGGCGGGTTGAGAACAGGTGAGGGCCGCTGACCCGCTTCCGGGGGCCCTGCCAACAAAGGGTTGTGTCTGACGATCCCCCCGACCTTGGCTGGGGTGTCAGATGCATCTGGGAGGAAGGGTTGACCTAGCAAAATCAAGAACCTTTGGGGTTTTGAACAACACAGGGCCGCTAAACAGCGGCAGTTTGGCCTCACCGAGTGACCCCTGCTGGAGTCCCCGCTGTGCTGCGACCTGGGCCTCCCAGGAATGTTTTTTCCCTGCCATCGCAGATGAGGCCTCCCACCTCTCTGTCGACTACTGTTTGTTCAAAAATGTCAAGACGTTTGATGAAGATTCGTATTGTAAATCACACCGTATTTGCTCCAAATGAACCAGTTACAACGGGTTTAAAGTTGGTTAAAAATTGTGTCCACAAATGGCCAGGAAAAAATTTATTGTATGTGTCGTTTAAAAAAAACTGTTTATTTTTCTAATTTTAAGAGCACAAACAGGCTTAAATAACCTTGGTAGGGAAATTTTGTACGGGAAAAAATTTCTTTTTTGGGGGTTTTAAAAAGAACGTTTTTTTTTATAAAAACAACTGCAGAAAATACTTTGTTAAACTTGGATGTAAATTTTCGCAAAAAAATTGAGCAGCCAAAAACTACCCGCTTTGAGATGTTACAAAGGGGTGTATTTTTGCTACACACCAAAAAAAAACTTGTAATTTAAACCCCGGGGGTGAATTATGCTACGGAAAAATGTCTTTTTTTGCGGGGAAAAAAAAACGGTTTTTTTAGTCACCAGCAGCAGAACAACGCTTTAATTAACCCCGGATTAATTGCCAAAGAATTTAGCAGCCAAAAATATCACTTGAGTTTTTTACAATGGCGTGTTTTTTACAGTACACGCAAGGAAAAAAATTGTAATTAACCTTCGGTTTGTAATTATGCTACAGGCAAAAGGGCTTTTTTGCCCGGGGAAAAAAACGTTTCCTTTTTTTCACCATAGCAGAGAGCAACGTTAATTTAACCCCCGGATGAAATTGCGCAAAGAATTGACAGCCCCAAAATACCCTTTGTAGGTGTTTCAATGGGTGTATTTTTCCTACACAACAAAGAAAAACTTGAATTAGCCTTCGGTTAAAATTTTTGCTACAGGAAAAAAAGTTTTTTTCCGGGAAAAAGACGGTTTTTTTTAGTACCACGCAGAGAACAAACTTTTTAACCCCTGGTGTAAATTGCGCAAAAAAATTGAGCAACCAAAACTACCCGCTTTGGCGTGTACAATGGGTGTATTTTTCCCACACAGCAAGAAAAAATTTGAATAAACCTGAATGAATTAGTACAGGAAAAATGTTTTTTTGCTGGTTTAAAAAAACGTTTCTTTTTGTACCCACAGAAAAAAAAACAACGCTTAATTTTAACCCCGATGTTAAAAGGCGCAAAAAATTGGCAGCCAAAAACCCGTTTGAGCGTGTTACAATGGGTGTATTTTACGCTACAAAAAAGAAAAAACTTTTAATTGCCTTCGGGTTTTGAATTAGCTACAGGAAAAATTTCTTTTTTTTGGGGAAAAAGCGGTTTTTTTTTGTCACCACGCAGCAGAAAAAACACTTTTTTTTAACCCCGGGTGTAAAAAGCACAAAAGAATTGAGCAGCCAAAAAAGAATTTTGGGATTTGTATTTTAAAAAACGCTGTTTCTTTAAATGAATAAACAGGAAAAGGCTTTGATCACCCTTGGGTTTTTCAATGTGCGGTGAGCAGTTTAGCTTTAAAATGTTATGCGGGCGCACTGGATGCAACTGGATTTAAAGATCCAATCCCCCAAAAAAATCAGAAATAGAACTTTAAAGGGAAAAAGCATTCCTGGAAAAGCTGTGCCCACCCCCAAAAATCGCTGTTTTAAAATTTAGTTTTTTAAAAAAGTTTTTTTTTAAAGCAGCCGGGGCGCCCCTTTCCCCTAATCAAAAGGTGAGAGCGGTATGAGCCCCCACGTCGCGCTGGGATTTTATATGGTGGGTTTAAGTACAGAACCCGCCATTTCTGATTGGCTTCATCTCTGCACATCTCTGAACATCTCTTCCTCCCAGAGTTCTTTGCCCCATGTAACGCCATGTGCTTGCAGCCATTTTATCAGTCAAAAGCACACTTCGTTCACGCGAAGTACCCCAAAGTTAGACTTCGTTCCGAACCGAAGTTTTCCTAAAAATCTAATCGAATTCCACTTCGTTAGAATCAATTCGCCCATCTCTAATCACTTTATCTGGGAATAACTTTTAATGCCTTTACCTATCCATGTGATTTTGAGTTTTTTTTTGAGACAGACTGAGCAGTAAATTTTGGTCTAAACATTCCTTGTTTATTTGTGAAAAATATCCAAATGTGAAAATTTTGAAAAATTTGCCATTTTCAAAGCTTAAAATTTCTGTGTGTAAGACAAATTTTCATAACAAACAAAATAGTAAATAATTCACATCTGTCACAAGTCTACTTTATGATGGCATCATTTTTAAACATCCTTTTATTTTTTTAGGATATTAATGGGCTCAGAAATTTAGTAGCAAATTTTAACATTTTCAAAAAAATTTGGAAAACAGATTTTTGTAGAAATGAGTCCAGTTATGACGTGGCTTTGAGGGGCCTGTATATTAGATGGCCTCATAAATGACTCCATATAAGAAACTACACACCTTAAGGTATTTAAAACAACACAAATTCATAAATTCACTTAAAGATAGAAACTAAAATGTAACTTTTACTAAGTACCTTTAGAAAAAAATAGATTAATAGTGATGTAAAATTTTAATATACTTAACCACAAAGTAGTCTGTAGGAAAAAATGACAGTACCTTCCCAAAACAATTAGTAGACTTTCCTTTGTTTACAGTATCCAGAGGATGGTATTTTGATTGATATACACTCTTTAATAGATCCATGGCATCCACATTAGGAAAGGAGCCATTTTAAACAAGCATTAGCTTATTTTATATCTGCACATGGACTTACCTAATTTAATTTCAAAAACCCCAGCCATTAACAACAGAAGAGGAGGATCTCTTGAAGATCGCTTGATACATAACCACTATACTGCTCCTCCATCTGTGGGGACTTGACTTGATAGACAACTTAAAGGGGTTGTCTCGCTACAAAGAATAGCTTTCAGATTGTAGGGAACACAAAATAAAGACATTTTCCAAATATATTGCTTTGTTCCTCTGTTTTCCCTAAAGAGATACAAGTGAATTTATGACCTCCCTGGCTATTTCAGTTCCCTCAGTAACCAACCTGTAAACAATTCTCCCCCTGCTGTTTGTTCAATGAGATAACAGTGAGTGAGGTCATCACACAGGTCTCTGCAGTGTCCATGCTGCTGAGCAGTAAAAAGCTTGATTTATGTAAAATAAACAGAACTGTAATTAGGGCTTTTGTTTTGGGGATCAGATAAAGCCTTCTGAGAGCAGTTTAAAAAGCTTCTTAGCTAATCTGATCTAATTAGCAACTGAAAGCACGGAGCATGGAACGGTATGCAAATGAGTCAGTCTGAACCAGGAAGTGACAGAGTATTTCATTCATGCATTCTGTGAAACTCTGTATGGAGACAACTCCTTTAAGGGGAATTTTAGATGCAGATCATGTAAATCCTGTTTGTTTATATCTGCTACTAAATCTTTCACCAGTGTGGTCATTAATAAAAACTTTGCCAACTGCAGAACTGAGGGGGTTGTGTATATTGGAAAAAACTAAAAGAGAATTAAAGAGGAGGATTAGGGAACAGGTTGGTGATGTGATGCATAGGAGAGATACCCCAATAGCCAGGCATGTAAATGAACACCATAATGGGGAGGTACGATGTTTATCCTTCTGCGTCATCGAGACCATTAAGGAGACAGGTTATACATCTACTGCAAAAAGAGGTACTGTGAATACAGCGTATGCATACAATGGCTCTGCTGGGTCTCAATGAACATCTCACATTTGCTTGCTACATCTAACCTGCCACTTATCTAATTTTTGTATCAACCACCTGTGTATGTATATATATATAGCTAACCGTGATGTCTACTTTTTTCTTTATTATTCATAATAAGTTGCTTATAATTGACATAATTTACTTTTAGGATTATTGTTGATTTTCCTTTACCCACATCTACATGACTTCTGGGCTATCTTACATACATTATCTATACATTGGCTGCACATTTAGTTCTATTACAGACTCTGAGCATGCTCAGTTCATCTGTTTTCATTCAGGTGCCATTGTGGATAAGGGAATCCCCTATTGATCATGCCCGGACGCCATCTTGGCATGGTTTATCCTTTGACCTTCTTCCTGTTTACATCACTTCTGACTGTGCACATGTGTAGTTGGAAACATGGAATGCTGAACTAGACGGAAATGGACTCTATTTAAAAAGGTGCTAACTGAGTATTATTGTCAGATGTTATCACTCTGGTCACAGTGGATATCTGTGGGAGGTTTTTAACCCCTCCTACCCACAACTTCTCTTTATTTATTTTTAGTGTTTAATACACCATCCTTTTTGGACATATATATATATACACATTTTTTTTTGCATTGCTTAACTATCCTAGTACTCTGGTGAATACATATATATGTATATATACTCTATATTGGCATTATTTGCCATTTTATCTAACACCTTTGATTGATATAGCCCCCAGAGGAACTGTTAGCAATACCATAATGCCACATACTGTATATGGGGAAATGCGTCAGGAGCAGACAGGCTATTTTTTCTAGACCTGTCTTGCTATGTCTCTTTTTTTGCCTTTCTCCCTGTGATTTTGGTCCTATACTAACTAGGGCATTACAGGGAGAGCCTCTGTAGAGTGGATACGCTCTTTTAGAGGCGAGAACTTCACCAATTAGGAAAGGACAAAAACAAGTTTCTTATTAGGCCCCGAAATTAACGCGTGTGGGGACGGGGGCGGGCGGGGGCGGAGAGGGGGGGCCGGCACCTCGCCGTTCCATAGACTTTCATTACTAGCGGCGCATATACGCCGCTGGTTATTCACATGTCACTTATCTCCCCCCGCAGCGGAGTCTCCGAGCAGGGAGAGGAGACGTAATCCTAGTTTTTCTATGAAAAACTGTGGTTTAAACCGTAAGGGACTGGGACGTATTCAGCCGTAATTTGCGCACTATGGCGCGTAATTACGGACTGAAATACGTCCCTTTTAAGCCGTGTTGAATATAGCCTTAGGGGGTGATTGAACCATCTCCTTCCATAATTTGGATGCGGTAGATTTATTGAAGAGTAGATATTATTCTACGCGCCATCCTCTGGGTACTACAAGTAAAAGAAAGTCTACTAATTGTTTTGGTGACTTCTACATACCCTGATGTGACTGCCATTATCTTCCACAGACTACTTTGTGGCTAAGTATATCAAAATGTTATATCACTATCAATCTGTTTTAGCTAAACATATTTAGTCAACGTTATTCTTTAACCCCGTCCCGACATTAGGCGATGCATACGCCCTAGCGGGAAATGACTTCCCGCAAATGGACGTATGCATACGCCCTGGCGATCGCGGGGCTTGCGGGCGAGCCCGCGCGCGATCGCCCGGGATGGAAACCAGCGGTAAATTACCGCTGGCTTCATGCCCCATCACCCCCGGCCGGAGTGAGCTCCGGCACGGGGTTGAAAAACCCCATCATTACCGCAGCCTGTCATGGGCCGCGATAATGATGCCGCAGGCAGGAGGAGTGAGCTCCCTCTGCCTACGATCGGCGAGGCAGCGGCACAGATGGGCCCCTCGCCCGTCTCCTACCGGACTCCCGGGTGCTGCTGAATGCATCCCGGGTAGTCTGGTGACGTCACCATGCCCACAATTTCATTGTGGGCATGGTGTCACTAGTTGCCATGGCGGGCCTATTTCACAGCAGTAACGCTGTGCACAGATCGCCTCTTTAAACGCAATTCTAAGGATTGCTTTTCCCCAGTGGGGATTTGCAGTTACAAATCCTCACTGGGGGAAAATTAAAAAAAATTGAAAAAAAAAGAAAAAAAAAAAATTTAAAAACAAAAACAAAAAATTAAAAAAAAAACCCAATACACTCCCCTTTTTCCCCTTTCCCCAAAACGCCAATCGCCCCAAAAAAGATAAAAAAAATAAAAAAAAGAAAACCCATATTTGGTATCCCCCGGGGAATGGGCGTAACGATCCACCCTAAAAAATCTTTCATTTTAATTTAAAAACCCCGTATGGTGAACCCCCGAAAAAAACCAAAAACAAAAAAAAAAGTCACAGAATTCCCGATTTTTGTGCCTGCAGACTTTTAAAATGGAATAAAAAGCGATAAAAAACCCTATATAAACGCCAAAAGTTGTCCCAAATTTAAAAAAATTTCAGGTTCATCCCGCCAAAAAAAAAGTTTTACACGTCTCTGTATAGGGAAAAAAATAAAAAAGTTTGGGGCCCCTCAAAAGACAGCGATCCCTTAAATATTATTTAACAAAATTAAAAACACTTTTTTTTTTTTTTTAAAGTGTTTCCAAAAATTTAAAAAAAACTATAAAAATGGGGTTTTATCGCCTAATGTATCGACCCGGGAGGGGGAAAAAGTTTAATGGTCATGGATACTGAAAAGTGAGTGCTGTGAAAAATAAAAAAAAAAAACACTACTAGGATTGCAGTATTTTTTTTTCACCCTGCCTTAAAAAAAAAAGGGAAATTTAAAACGATCAAAAAGTCTGGTCCCCCCAAAATTTTTGTTTCCCAAAAAAAAAGTAAAAAACTCATCCCCAAAAAAAAAACCCCCCCTAAAACAGCTCCGTACACAAAAAAATAAAAAGTTATGGCTCTCGACTTATGGGATCCCAAAAAACTTTGTTTTCCCTTTTTGAAAAAAGTGTTTTTATTGTTTTTAAAAAGCATTTAAAACAAAAAAAAAAAATACAAATTGGGTATCGCGTAATGTATCGACCTGTGAAGTAATACTAGCATATCAGCTATATTTGCAGGGTTTGGCCCGCTTTTTAAAAATAAAAAAAAAAAACCCACTCCCGGAATGCTGTTTTTGTTCAAAAATGCCTCAAAAAAACCCCTTTAAATTTAAAAAGTGATAAAAGCGGCATATGCCCCCAAAAATTTTTGGGTACTTTTAAAAAAGGGTAAAAACCCATCCACAAAAAAAACAAGCCAAATAATCAGCCCCAAATATACAAAAAAACTGAAAAACTTTTATGGTATCAAAACCCAGGAAAAACATAAAAACGAAAATTTTTTTTAGACCTATTTCTATTGTGTAAAATTTAAATAAAACAAAAAAAAAAACTATATAAAAATCTTTTTCTTTCCCCCAATTGTCCCGGGACCCCCATAGAAAAAGGAACCCCTTATATTTATCCCGGGCAGGGCAAAACGTTTTTTTTAAAATTTTTGAACCCCAAAAAAAACAATGGCGGAACTGCGTTTTCCCCCCCTTTTTCATACCCCAAATTTGAAAAAAAAAACCAAAAACTTTGGAACACCTGTGCACCCAAAAATGCCAAATTTCACCCCCAGTTTAGATTATGAGGGGGTGCTGAATCCCAAAATGGGCAGGCTTCTGGAAGGGGTTTTTCCCCCGGGTTTTGGTATTTTTGGGGGCCCTTTTTAAAAAGCGACATGGGCCCAAACCCAAAAACTTCGTTTCCAAAAACCCAAATAAAAACTCCCTCCCCTTTTAAAGCCCTTGCCCCTGCGCCCCCAAAAAGCAAATTTACACCCACAATGTAGGGTAGGGGGTTTTCTTTAAATTGGAAAAAAAATTCGATACAAGGTTTTGGGTGTTTTTTTTAAACCCGGATGCCTTTTTAAAAATTATAAATTTTCAAATAAAATTTTCAGATTTTGGAAAAAAAAAAGTTTTTTTTTTAAAAATTTTTACAAACCTTTTCGCCCCAAAAATTTTTGTGAAAAAACCCGTGGGGTCGTTTTGCTCACTACACCCCTGGAAAAATATTCCTTAAGGGGGGTTTTTTAGTTTCCAATTTGGGGTATTTTTAGGGGAAGTTTATTAATTTTTAGCAAATTAGGGGTCCGCCCCCAAAAAATGAAAGGCCCCTTAAAATTTAAAAACGTAATTTAAAAAAGAGACCCCAGAGTCCAGTAGGTGTCCTCCTATTCTGGGGCTTGTGGTTTTAGCCAAATAATGCAAAGGGCCCACATTGGGGTATCTCTTTTAAAACGGCAAGAATCTGGGGGGAAACAATATTAATTTCATTTCCCTGATACATTTTACCGTATTCTTGTGAAAAAATGCAAAAAAAAATTTAAAAAAAACTGCAAAAAAAAATTTCATTTTTGAAAAATTTACTTCCACTTTGTTTAAAATTTCCCCTTTGAAACACCTAATGGGTTAATAAACTTCCTAAATTTCAGTTTTGAATACTTTAGGGGTTGTTGTTTCTTAGATGAGGTCTTTTTTGGGGGTATCTAAAATACCGGTCCCAAACAAAATCACGGGTTTTTTGATTTTAAATGGGAAAGGCCCTAAAAATATGTTTCTTGCAAATTTTGGTTTTTAATTATTTGAAAATTCTCTTTTTAAATTTTTTTTAAAAACCCCCCCAATGTCGGTTAATAAAAAAAAAAAAAAAAAAAAAAAAAAAATTTAAAAAAAAATTTGCCCAAAATACGGCCAAGGGTAGGTAAAATGCTAGTTTAAAAAAACTATTTTTTAGTGGAATAACTAAAATTTTTCTTACATGCAAAAAAAATTTTGAAATTTTTTTAAAAATTTGGGAAATTTTTAAATTTTTTCACGATTTTTTTAAATTAAATTTTTTTATTTTTTTCACAAAATAAAACAACATTTTTTGGGACCCCAAAATTTCTTACTTCCCCTTTAAAATTTTTAATTTTTGTCTTTTAAAAAAAACAATTCTGAATTTAAATGGATAGGGGGTTAAAAATTTTCAAAAGTTCTTTTTAAAATAAAGTGGGCACTGACAGATTTAAAAAAAAGGGGGCTTGTCAGAGAGGCCAAAAAATTGGGGCTTTTTTTTTTTTGGGGGTTTTTTTTTAAAGGGGGTTTTAAAATTTCTTTCAAAATGATATGATTGTGTTGATGAGGCTAGATATTTTGATTAAATTTTTCAGGGCTTTTCTGTTTTTCAAAAAAAAACACCCTTTGAAAGTTTTTTTTAACCCCTTTAGGTGGGGCCCCAAATTGGAAAGTAATTTTCAAATTTTTTATCCATTATTTACTGGAACACGTAAAATGATAAAACAGTTAACACAAACTCAAAAAAATTTTATTTCCTTTACTTTGCCCCCTTTTTAGTGAATTTTTCCCCTTTGTGGCTTTTAGTTTTCGCTTTTTTTGGCCTTTAACCCAAAACGGTTTCCGTCATCGAAATCCCTTTTGCAATTTTAAACTTTGGGGCCCCCCCCCCCCCCACCCCCTTAATTCTTGCCAAGCCCACCCCCCAAACAAAAACCCCCACCCGCCCCGCCCCATCCCCCAGTCCCCCCCAACCCCAGGAAAAAAAAAAAAAAATGCAATTGCGCCAAATTTTTTTTCCGGGTTTAGTTTTTTTTGGGGTTTTACGCTTATCAATATTGTGCGGGTCAGTACGTATACAAGGGCCAGCAAGCGGTATACTCGGACCAATATTGCAAATAACAACAACCTACTAAGCAAATAATCTGCAAAATTCTATCATAACAAAAAGGGAAAAAATCCCATGCTGTTACGAATATACAAAATTCATTACATCAAGACTGATATGACCGCCAAACAGTAAACAAATAGGGGTAGATACAGGTGCACACAGGTGCTCCACATACCGTGCAGTTACATTTACTGATACAGGTGACGTTATTGCGAGTCATTCATGGTCCCTTTTCTTCTCCATTCGGTCAAGACCGCAATGATGATTTCTCCCGGCCACTACACGTCCCTGCACAATTTACAACACAAACACCTGAGACTCACTTGAAGAGTGGGAACTTGGAGGGGGGAACTTGAGGGGGGCCCCACATGGCAGGGGTATGAGAAGAGACCCGAGTGGAGCCCCACACAGAAGGTAGGATGCGGAACTTAAATGAGGCCCCACACAGCTGGGGGAAGAACATGAGTAGGGCCCCACACAGCTTGGGCCCGGAGAGGGATGCTGGGGTGGGCCCTTCAGAGGGGCCCCACCCAGCTGGGGCACAGGGGGGTGCTGGGGTCTTCAGATGGGCACCACAGAGCTTGGGCCGGGGGGGCACTGGGGCCTTCAGAGGGGCCTCATGCAGCTAGGGCCCAGGATAATGGCTTCAGAGGGGCCCCACACAGTTGGGGCCTGAGGGAGGCACTGGGGCCCAGAATGGGGCCTTCAGAGGGGCCCCACACAGCTGGGGTCCGGAGGTGGGAGCTGGGGGTCTTCAGAGGGGCCCCACACAGTTGGGGCCAAGGGGAACTTCAGAGGGGCCAAAAACAGCTGGGGCCCAGGATGAGAGCTTCAGAGGGGCCCAACACAGCTGGAGCCCGGAGGAGGGATGCTGGGGCCGGGGGCCTTCAGACGGGGCTCCACACAGCTGGGGCCAAGGATGGGGGCTTCATAGGGGCCCCTCTCAGGTGGGAGGGGATTCAGTGGGGCCTCACACATCTCAGAGGCCAGTATCACAGAATGTGATGGGGGATGTGCTCTGATTCACAGGAATGCTCAGTAATTAACATAGCTGCAGCAGCGTCTCACTTACTTCAAGTTATCCTGCACAGCCTGTGATCGAAGTCGGCCCCTCCTTTCTCTCAGTTATTTCTTTTTAGGTTCGGACCATGAAAATTAAAAAAAAAAAAAAAAAACAGTTCTGCCATTGCTTTTTGGGGTTTGCTGTGCAGTACGAATTACATGCTAACTTTGTTATGCAGGTCAGTACAATTACAACTATATCAATTTTATATATTTTTTTTTTATGTCTTACTGCTTTTACACAATAGGAATGCGTTTTCTAAAAAAAATTGTTTTTATGTTGTCCTTGTATGACAGCCATAACTTTTTTTATTTATTTGTATATGAAGCCAATTAAGGGTTTGATTTTGCAAAATGAGCTCACGTTTTCATTAGTACCATTTTGGGGTTAATATGACTCCTTGATCTCTTTTTATCAGGGTTTTAGGGAGGCAGAAGGAACAAAATACAGAAATCTTGGTAGTGTTTTTTTATTTTTTATGACGGTCACCCAGTGGTATAAAGGACATATTAACTTTGCTCAGCAGGTTGATACGATTATAGCTATATACAATTTTATATTTTATTTTACTTTTTTTACACAATAAAAACACTTATTTACAAAAGAAAACATGTTTTTAAATCGCCATGGTCTGAGAGCCATAGCTTTTTTATTTTTCTGTGTACAGAGCTGTGTAGTCACTTGTTTTTGTGGAATGAATTGTCATTTTCATTGGTACCATTTTGGGGGACACATGGCTTTTTGATTGCGTTTTAATCTATTTTTGGGAGGCAAGATGAAGAAAATAGGGGAATCCTAGTAGTGTCTTTTTATTTTTTACAACGCTCACCATGCGGTCTGCGTGACATGTGAGTTTTTCTCTGCTGGGGATTAAAAATACGGCGACACCCAATTCATATCTTTATCTTGTAGCAGTTTTAGAAAAAAAAGTTTTTATTATAGAAAACAATGTTTATGCATCATTCTTTGCTGATTGCCATAACTTTTTAATTTTCCAGAAATAGAGCTGTGTAGGGGCTTTTTTTTGCGGCACAAACTGACGTTTTAATTGGTACAACTTTAGCATGTACGTGACTTTTTGATCGTTCTTTATTCCATTTTATGTACAGTTGGATGAGAAAAAAAATCATAATTCTGCCATTTGTTTTGGATGGGGGGGGTAATGGCTTTCATCGATAGAAATCACAACAGATTTATAGGTTAGGTTGTTTCACATGCGGTGATACCAAATATGTCTACTTGTTTTCTATTTTTTTCATTTTCATTTTTCTTAACTTTTATTTTTTTCACTTTCCCACTATGGAACTATACTAAGTGATCGTTAAATTGCTGCAATAATAAATTGCAGCACATCTGTTCTACAAAGTATTATGCTAACAGTAATCCAGCCTCCAACTCCAGGTAGGCCTGACCAGACCACATCAAAGGCCTGGAACAGAGTTATCTCTGGACCGCAAATGCAGGAGCGCAGTTGTCAATCTGTGCCCGCACAATTACCATAACGTTCCTGTATGTCATAGTCTATTAACAAGCACTGCACCATGACGAACAGAAAAGTAAAGGTGCATTAAAAGGGTTTTGCCAAGGAATGATTTCCTTATCTAACAGGCTGACACAGTACTCTTAAGTCTTGAAAAAAGGGGTTGTTGTGTTCCTGTGTTTAAAAAAACAAGTACCTCCTCCGTGATGTAATCGCACCACCTCCAGTGCATGTTCCCGAGGCTGATATTCAGTCTCTGTAGTTGAGCAAACATGTAGTTTGGCTAAACCACAGGGGGTAACTGTATTGTGCACAAGCTCTACAGGTTTTGTGTTCTCCCTCTTATCTGCTCAGGAGAGAAGAGAAGATCCGAGCAAGAACTGCTGAAGGGGAGGGAGAAGGGTAGGAGAGACAGAATTGCTGTATTGTAATTATATAAAGAAATATACAGGGAGTGACTGCTACAGGGGGGAGGCAGAAGGGCTGAGCACAGAGCTGACGGATAATTACATTACAACCAGCGGATTCTCTATACAGCAGACAGAGGCTCTGATACAGAGCACAGCTAGTACACATGCCCAGAAGAACTGCTTTGTTTTCCCCCCTCCTTTCAAAGCTCGTTCATGTGCCTTGCCATCAGAGTGCTGACAACGCAAGCATGGCCAGATCAGCTCCAGGTCGTAGTTAATGTAAACAGTCAGGAAACTAAGGGGATCTAAGCCAGGCTGCAGCTCTCACTTAGTACACTTTTTTCATCACATATATTTAGATTAAATACCCATTTTGGAGGATCCCACGGCAACATTAGATCGTGGCAAAACCCCTTTAAGGGTTTAATGGGACAGGTACATGTGACTTATTGGTACTTAGCTTATAGTTGACAACCTTTGATCAAACCTGTGTACACACTATACATTCACAGTTCTGCTGTTTATGGGAAACAGCAGACAAGCTATAGTTTCTGAAATGCGGTGGGGCTGCCAGTAAAGTTTCCTATCCTAAATCATTATTGTAGACACGGGGCATTTATGAAAACTGTCTAAGTCTAAGGTTTTCTTTGTTGTCCATAGCAACCAGAGCTCCCCTTTCAATTCATATAGTGCTCTGAAAAAAATGAAAAAGGACTCTGATTGGTTGCTATGGGCAACAGAGAAAGTCTTAGACGTAGACAGTTTTCATATATGAGGCCTTATATTTTTTAAGGGACTGTGTCATCATTAGTGATGAGCGATTACGTTGACTATCGTCATCGGGTCGATAGTCGATATCGCGGCACAATTATCAATAAGATAACGTTAGTCGATAATAGATATCGCCGATGACCGTTAAAAGTTATGGGAGAGGGAACAACACCCTTCATTCAATACACCCAACACTGTGGACTGGAGAAGCTGGATCTAACATCCTCAAAACAGTCAAATGCATACGTGCTACATCTTAGGCAACACACTGTAGGTTATAAAGCCACAGAAAAAAACTCTACAGGACATTCCACTATCCCTGTCTTGCTTCACAGCATGACCCTTAAACCTGCATGACTCCACAAATTAAAATAAGTGCCAGAAGGCTGTATGATCTTGAACCATCATTTTACTTGAAACTGGAATTGATTATCCCTGTCCTGGAATGCAGCATGAGCCCAAACACTGCATGAACCCAGGAATTAAAAAGTGCCGGAAAAAGGAGTCTTTCAACCACATTTTAGCTTGAAATGGGACATTATTACTATAACTGTCCTTTACCGCCGTTTGACTATTAAACATGTCTGAACCACTGATTAAAAAAGTACTGGAAAAGGAGTTCTTTCAACCACCCTTTAGTTGGAACTGGACATTGAATTACCTGTTCATGTACACAGTATGACCAATTAAAACCTGTCTGACCCACAGATTAAAAAGTGGTAAGAAAATAGGAGTCTTTGAACCACATTATAGTGAACTGGACATTGACTATACCCTTGTACTGGACCGACAGTATGACCATAAACATGTATGGACCCCCAAATTAAAAAGTGGCGGGAAAAAGGAGTCTTTCGAACCTCCATTTTAGTTGAACTGGACATTAACTATATCTGTCCTGTACCGCAGTATGACCATTAAACCTGTCTGACCACAGATAAAAAGTGCTGGGAAAAAGGAGGTCTTTCAAACAACCTTTTTAGTTGAACTGGACATTGACTATACCTGCTCACTGAGACCGCTGGTATGACCATTAACCTGTTGACCCCGAAATTAAAAAGTGACGGGAAAAGGAGTCTATTGAAACATCATTTTAGACAAAAAACACACTGTAACTGGGACATGTAATATATCTTTCCTGTACCGCAGAATGATCATTAAAACTGTATGCACCCACAGATATTAAAATGTGCCGGAAATAGGAGGTCTTTTCATAATCCATTATGTTTCACTGGACATTGATATGCCTGTCCTGGGCCACAGCATGAGCCCCTTAACCTGCATGACCCCATCACCATTTAAAATGTGCAGGATAAAAGGTGTCTTTCGCAACCACATTTTAGTTTAACTGCGACATTGAACTATCCCTGTCCTTGGCCACAGCGATGACCCCTAAAAAACAAAAATAAAAAACCCACTTGGTATTGACCACAGATCACAAAGTGGGCACTATGTATTTTGTACAGTGACCTATCATTTAGTATATTTTTTGGTAACTGAAATTGTTTAACAGAATTTATTTAGGGAAGTTTTTTTCATAGTTTACATTATTACCACATTTTGCTTTTTTTCAAGTGTCATAACATACAACATCACCCTTCCCTGCAGTTTTTAAAGGTATTTTTTACACGTGTAGATGTGTTAATTCGTGCCGCCACACCATATGTATACAAAGTCCTAATCATCCCAAAAACACTTCTTAGTTGAGATAGACATTTGCCTCCTGGCTTCTGAGAGTGATTTCTGCCATTCAATTCATGGTTTCAATTTTTCCTCCAAATCACTTCTTATTGATAGGGACAGCTCCCCTGGTAGATCTAATGGGCGACCCATAGTGACTCCTGACCCAGAAAATTTAAGCCTCAAAATTGTGCAATTTGTGTACAGCCTGGACCCCTTTTTGACACTAATTAACATCCAGAAATCACCTTTTTCAAAATATGATTTTGTTAGAGAAATTTGAAGGCTCTCCTGATTGCCCCTAACGGTGTTGAGACTGTTGATGCCGTCAGCCCATCTGTTAAACACGAGGTCCAGCTGTCAGACTTACAGTGGGTGGTGAGAGACCAGGCTCAGCGTCTGTCATCTATTAACACGCAGGTTCAGCAGCCAGGCCGGTGTTACAGTGGGTGCGGTGAGGAGCCCTGGCTGGCGTCCGTCATCTTTAAGACGGTTAAAAATGCCCTTATGAACACAGCACAAATACGTTGTGTGAAGCAGGTGCAGAATAAAAAAAAAAAAAAACGGAAGTGTGAGGTAAGACCTCCAGCCTTCCTCTGTAAAACAGTCAGACCTGGGAGCGCTTGCCCTCAGTATGAGTGCGGACCAATTGAGCTTCACTTGGAAATACTGGTGGTTAACGCTCATGTCTCACCAGGTGCCTTTAATCTTGGCATTCTTTTTTTCTCCATTTTACTCAACGTGCTGAGGATATTAATTGTCTCTGTTCTTTGTTCTCTGTCCTGTGCTCCATACTCAAAGTCTATGAATAACCTACATATGGTCATGTCTTCCTGCTACCTCCCTTGTACAATTCAGAGGAATTTCGTTTTACCAGCTATTTTGTACATGGCAAGTTTTTTAGTAGTGTAATTCTAGAAAATCCCATTTTTAACAATTGGATGGAAATACCACCTTGTTTGCTTTTTCTCTTTTTTTAATTGTTTTAATGGGTTGTCTCTATACAGGATTGATAGCTATGTTAAAGTTTCTTGCAAAAACAAGTCATTTTGCAATATGTGTCCAATTTACAGGTATACCTATTTCTGTTTCTGAAAGCACCATCACCCTTGAGCCACTCTTGACAATTGTGAAGAACAAAATGTCTGTTAGAAACAAAATTTTTTGTATAATAGGACCTGTTATGTATAGCCTGCATGTATTTGCAAATTGCCTCCCAAAATTTAAAGCATGACACCTTGAGCCACTTTGGATAATTGTGAAGAACAACAAATGTCTGTTAGGAAACAAAATTAGTGAGGGTGAAATGTCACTTATAAGCCACATTCTGTTACAAAGACCATGATTATTGCTGTATCTCACAGCAACATGACCCCAAAAATTATAAAATGACTTCTACAGACCTATTAAAAATTGTGATGGAGAGAAAAGCCACTTAGTAAGCCCAATTTCTGTTCCAAAGGACCATAATTATAGCTGTATCTCACAGCAACATGACCTCAAAACCATTGACAATGCGAAAACTTCTAAAGTAAAGTGTGTAAAGGGAATACGGTGTTGTTCTGATACCTTGCTGTCTTTTACAGTCTCCCTCCACAGCAAAACCAGCAAATGATACGTTGGGAAATGAGAATAAAAATTGCAGTAAGAAAAGATCATTTATAAAAAAAAGTTTTCAAGAGGTCCTTTTCTGTTTTGAAGAGGAATGTGAAGTATACCGGCAACTAATCGGATGACCTCGGCAATTGGGGCCACAACTTCATCAGAGAATCTCATGCCTGATTCATCTTGATGAAAGTCATACGATCCAAGTATCTGTGGTGAAAGTCGGGTTGCGTTTGTCTGTAAAGATCCTCAAGCTGTGCTGAAGGTCCGCTCAGATTATGACGCTGGCTGCTGGGCACGGACAACACCTCTATGGCGTGGCGAGCGAGCTGGGCCCTTCGTCCATTTTGCATACCCAGATGTCTATTGGGTCCAGCCGAACACATCAAATAACCGCCGGTGTTGAGACGCAGATAGTCGTGCACCAGATCTTAGCTCGGTATCTGTGTGTTGATGTGTGCCTGCATTGCATGCCGATGGTGAGGTGGTAATTAAGTTGCCAGTGGTCACCCATTAGGCTTCTGCCCCTAGCATGCTGCTGCACTGCCGCTACGGCCTACTTGGCACTCTAATGCTGTCAGGTCGCTGATGTTGTTTCCACCGTGACATTTGAGGATCGTGAAGCCGACGCAATCAGATGTCTCCAGTTGATCAATCAGCAAGGTCTCAATTTCCTGAATTTTACTCTATATTTGGGGGTGGGTGGATGAAAGTGCTGAGTTTTGTTTTGTACCGGGATCCAGGGAGGGTGGCAACCCAGTAACTGTTGTTCATTTTGATGGCACTTAATGCGAGGGATCATAGTTGGAGGAAATGGAGCATCCTGCGTGGACAGTAATCTTATTGTAGCAGCAGTGTCAGGCAGCAGCAGCAAAAGCTCAAATAGGATCATGGGTGTGCATTAAAAGGGGCGTAGATGCACATGATGAGAAAACATTATTCTCCCATATACAAGTCACTGGTTAGACCCCACATGAAATATTGTGTACAGTTTGGGCACCAGTGCACAAGAAAGACATCGTAGAGCTTGAACAGGTACAAACGGCGGGCAACAAAAATAATAAAGGATGGGTGGACTACAGTACAACAGAAAGAGTGGCAAGATTAGGGTTATTTTGTTTAGAGAAAAGAAGGCTTCGGGGGGACATATTAAATCATGTTTAATTACATCAAAGGTCAATATAGAGCATCTCTCCAAGATTTATTTATTCAACAGCGCTGTATCTTGAACAAGGGGGCTTCCTTTACGTCTTGAGGAACGACAAGTTTCTTACATAAACATAGAAAGGGATTCTTTACTGTAAGAGCAGTGAGACTATGGAATTCTTTGCCAGAGGGACTGGTCATGGTGAATTCAATAACCGAGTTCAAAAAGGGTTTGGATGAATTTCTGGAGCGTAATAATTTAAACAGTTATAGTGACTTGGATTCAGGAGACGGGGTCATGATCAGGGATTTTTTCTGATTGCCAAGATTGGAGTAGGAAGGAATTTTCCCTAAATTGAGGACCAATTGGCTTTACTCATTGGGGGTTTTTGCCTTCTCTGGATCAACACCTTTGAACAACAGGCTGAACTAGATGGACGACTTGTCTTTTTTTAGCCTTACAAACTATGAAACTATGAAACTCATGTGAGAGATGGAGCCTTGATATTCCAAGCCTCTGGTTCGAGGGGCACTAGCAAACTGATCTTCCTCATCTTCCTCCTCGCCTCAATTTCGCGCCAAACTCTTTCCAAGGCAGGGACGTCGGTAACGTTCGGTGTCTAGGAATATATCTCCTCTGCTTCCTCTGGCACAGCTTCAATACCAGCCTGACTTGCCTGAGATGATGCCACCCTGAGGCTGATGTGCCGCCTTGCATAGCCCTGGGAAACCGAACCACTGCCTAATGAAGACGTTGACATTGTGAATTCTGTGGGCTCTTGATGGATTTGTTGGAGAGAAAAGGATCGGTGTCTCCGCACTGTGTCTCGTCTCCTCCTCGGTCTCTGGCGGGACCTTTTGTTACAGAGTGTCCATCGACTCGTCTGAACTTTGATCACCACAAGCTGTATGCTGTCAAAAGGGCATTGTCCGCACTGACCATTTTGTGGCTTCTTCAAAATGGCAAGGGATTGTGACAGTGCTCTTTCACCTGCCTCCACTCTCGGTGGCTCAAACACCCCGAGGTCCGCACCTCTGCTGGTCAGGCCATAGTGTCACTTCGTACTGCGTAAGGCATTGCGCTGCAAGCACAAATCGCTGGAGCATGTTGGACGGGTGGAACTATTCTAGCGTGTTGCAACGTAAACATGAGACGGTTGACGGGGAGGACCGAGCTGACTCGCTGCAACTCCAGTCCAGGAGGAGCGGTGGGGGGGATGGGGCTGGTTGGAGCACGAAGCAGGGTGCGAACACGGCGGATAGGTGCGAACTCAGACTTTACGAGCCTTCCTCAGCAGGAAGTCCAGACCGGGTAGGCTCTTTAGAAATTTCTGGACGACAAGGTCATGACATGTGCCAGGCAAGGGATGTGCTCCAGCCTACCGATTTTAAGGGCGGCCAGCAGTTTTCGCCCGTTCATCGCACACAAACATTGCATCGGGTACAAGTTACTGGCACCCAGCCACAGCGCTCCAGGTCTCGTTGCAGCGATGAGCCTCGTCACAGCTCCTGGACCTGTGTGTGGTCGGTCTCCAAAGACAGATTAATTTCAACACGGCCTGGTTTCTGGGAACGTGATTCCACCAGAGGACCTTGGGGCGAATGAAATCCCTGCACACATCTCTGCGGTTTTTGAAGAGCTGTGCGCCGAGCCTGAGAGGCCACCGTACCCACAGTAGACATCCTCCCAGCTCTCACACAACGTGGAGCTGTACTCACAGAGATTTATAACGCAGGCATTGGGCCGTGCTTACTAGTCACATGTGTCGGGGTTCAGATGTACCTTATCTGGCCTACAGTTGCAGAAATACGCGCTTGATATTTCTAGATGACAAGTGGATAGGCTCAGGGCCCACCAGGGTAGGCTTTTCGGGGCATAGAAATGCCTGCTCGGCATTCTGGTATTGGGGGCAGGCATAGGGCCATGACGTGGACGGAACCCATCTGGTCCACCAGACGCGAAAGGCAACATTCAAGGCCAAAAGCCTAGGCAATGCCAAAAATTCCAGGCTTTTGGCTTTGGGATGGTTTGGTTAAAGTGTTTTTCTGACTTCCCAAACCTGGAAGAAGAAGGATGAGCTGCTAGACTGGACAGCTGGACCGGAGTGCAGGTCGTACAATCAGGCTGAAGGAGATAGGGGTAGGATGGGTCTATGGTGGTGCTGGTGGTAGTTGGGCGACGGTGGAGGCTGTAGCGGAGGCTGATCACCTGATTTTGACTCTGTGCGAAATGGCGCAGCTGAGGAACGCTTGGTGGTGTGGCCGAGCCGGTGGAGCGTGGAGGCGGAGACTGAGGGTTTCGATCAGTGGTGGAAGGCCCGACGTCCGGTCTGGCCTTTTTATGGCCATCGGGTTGACATCATGTTCATTAATCTTGAATTCGCCTGCTTGTGGATACCTTGGTCATGTTGGTCGTGGTTAAACAACTCAAGGCTTTTATTGCCCTCCCTCATTATGCATTTACGGCAAAGGCGGCATATGATCATCGCACTGGACAGTTGATTCAGAGGCTGCTCTAAAGAAAGGCCCAGACTTGAGCAGGTCATGGACCTTTTTGTCCAGCGCGATTAAGCGAGCGCAGCGGGTGTTTCCGATAAACGTGGCTGGCGGAATCATTTCAGCGGACTTTGCGACCGCCCTCTCCATTTTTGAGTCAGACCCGTACGGATATACCCCATCGTCTTCACTCCTTGTCCCTGTGACGAAGCGCCTCGCCAGCAAATTCTGCTGAAAATAGACCAGTTGGATCCGCAATGGCGTCATCATCATCATCAATATATCGGTGCACCTTCGTGTCCTGACATTCTGCTTCATAGGAGCTGCCGGGTACAAGCAAGAGGGACTGCAAGGCATGTTGCCGATACCACACCGACTCCGGGATTTTTCCGATGGAACGGCTCACATTCATCCTCCTTTGAAGGCATCAGGGATCCTGGGCGTCTGAGCAGAGAAACATCATCATATTTGGCCTCTTGATCTTTTTAACATTGCATTATGACCCCCAAAACGTCATTTTGTCATTCAAAGAGGTTTTCAGAAAATGGATTATCCACAAGTGGTGGGTACACCAAGTTGACATTTGGGCTGCTTCTTGTTGGAACGGATGCTGATGATGACTGATGACGCCATCTTGTGGTCAAGTGAATGGGAAGTCGAGGTGGTAAGACTGCTGGATGCAGGTCTGAACTTAACCACTGCTATGAACAGTTTGGCGACGCTGTTCGTTACTGGATTCACAGGGCCATGACACCAGCGATGACAGGCCTGATGGTCCTGCAACTGGGACGTTCATGGCATGCGTCGTTGTCGCCAGCAAGGGAAGGAGATCCTTCTACTCGATTACCTTCTACCTCATGTGACTACCACAATCTGTGATCGTTAACAAATGTATTTTTTTTAGCTACCATTTCAGTAAATATTAAATATTTGAGAAGCGTATGGATAGAGTTTTGGATAGTCTCTTATTTAAAATGACGGCAAATCAACAGCTATTCATCAATTCACTCAATTGAAAACAAATATTGCTGGATTCATATTGAACACTCACGGTGGCTTCTATCAACACAGCTGGCCCTGCGCCAAAGTGAAAAAAAAAACAACGTATTCTGTAATGATACTGATAAATAAAAGGTTCTTTTTTTCTGGCACTATCAACCTGTGTGTGACTACCAAAATTGACTGTATTCTCAAATTTCATATGTGCCCTTGGTGGCCTATATCAACAAAGCTGGATGGGAAATATTGAAAAATAACACGTATACTGAATTGGATTACTGATTATAATAAGGTATTTTTTCCGGCACTCTATCCAATTCTGTGGTGACTTACACAATGCTGATGGATTCAAATTTTATAACTGCCAAAAGTAGATCATATCACAATGATTGACCTGACACCAAAATGAATCTAAACAACCTGTACTGAAATAATGTATACGGATATATTAAAACGGTATTTTTGGCAACCTATCAGCTACACCTGTGCGTGACTACAAAATTGCTGTCTATTCAAATTTAACTGCCAAAGGCTAGATCTATCAACAAAGCTATGACTGACCAAACAAGTGAAAAAAACCACTGGTCTGTAAATGTACTACGGGGTTTAAATAGGCCTTATTTTTTGGGCACCTTTCAATTCACCTGTGCGTGATACATAAATTGCTCGTATTCAAATTTAACTGCAAAGTAGATCTAATTCAACAACCTTGCTTTTGACTGACCAAAAGTGAAAAAAACAACTGTCTGACCAATGGTTTAACGCGACTTATTATTAAGGTATTTCTGGCACCTTTCTGTACACATTTGGTGTCTTCAAAGTGTCTGCTGGATTCAAATTTAACTGCAGGTGGCGCGCCTATCACACACAGACTGCTTGCGCCAAAGTGAAATTAAACTCGCAGATCCCTTGTAATGCTATACTGATAATAACAAAGGTATTTTTTGGGCACCTATCAACCTGGGGTGAATACAATGGGTCTGGCTGGATTCCAAATTTAACTTGCCAAAGTTGATCTATCAACAAATGCTATGACTAAACCAAAATGTGAAACAATACACCTTGTCTGAATTGTATACGGATATTAACATAGGTTTTTCTTGGCAACTATCAGTAACCTGTGGTGACAACCAAAGTTCTATCTGGGCTCACAAATCTTAAATACGGCCAAAGTAGATTCATCACAAAGCTTGATGACCTCCAAAAAGTGAAAAAAACCACCTGTCTGAAATGTAGATACGGATATTATAATGTTCATTTTTGGCAACCTATCAGTCTACACCTGTGGTGACTACTTAGTTGATGGATTCAATTTAACTGCCATGGTGGCACTCTATCAAAAACAAGCTGCCCTGCAGCCAAAGTGTAACAAATAACAACGTATTGAAATTGTATACTCGATAATAAAAAACGGTATTTTTTGACACCTATAAAACTGTGGTGACTTACAAAATTGATGTATTCAATTCTTATTGTTGCAAGGTGGTATATCATACAAAGCTGGTATGGGCAATCTTGAATATAGACACCTATCTGAAATATATATGAGAACAAAAGTGGAGTTCTGCACCTAACAAGTATGGACTGCTAGTTACTTGAATTGATAGGTATCCTATATATAAAGGCAAATGCAATGTCTTAAACAAAGTTTTGGCCATGTACAATCAATCCTGCTATCCTTTTTAGAGCTTGTCTATTAGAGCCTCCCGTGCACTTTACAGTGGTAGATGCTCCTTTTAAATACTTCTCTGTATAACTACCTTTAATTCTGCTACATTTCTCCTGTTATTACCCTAACTCTTCTTCTTAGGAGAAAAGCCTATAAATGATAGAGCTGTCTCTGTGCAAAAAAATAAATAATAATTTTGCCCCTTTCCCTGTGTGTTTGCTGAGCTGTCTCTCAGGACAGACGGAGAGCGCCACGTCCCTAATGACTATGAGTCGTGGACTGTACACTGATCATGTACAGGATGGCGGCTTGTCTCCTCTCTCGGTAATAACGACGGTCATGTGATTTTTTCCAGCACACTTATACCGCCAAACCATACACATCCCAGTCATGGAACGTTGCTCCACAACGTATCACACCTGCGCTTTTCATGATAAAGCCCTGAATTTGATGGCCGCACTAAATTGACCTGGGGATCAACAGCGCCCTCAAAATGGCGACCCGTATATTAATAGATTATGCACAGAATTTAACCTAAATTTATTGCGTGATCATAAAAATTAACTGTTCACGAATTGCTGTAATATACACGTGCCGATTTCAACTCTTTGTAGCGAACACATAATCGCTAAAACCACTAGTCATCCAACAAAATTAATTTCCTTAACTATTAGCACTATGTCAGATTTGACAAAAGCTTATTTGCGACCCACCCTCATCAAATAGCGGCCACATCTCCTATTCAGACCCACTCTCCATAAATATTATGCTTGAAAAAATACACATCAAACAGAGAGTTTTTAGTCTCACAAAAATTACAAAAGTTTTCTATCTTTACTTATCTACATAATTAACATAATCCTACTACTCATGAAAAAACGAGGCATACAGATATGAACCCCAAATTACCCCTGCAAGCCTAAACCCGGTATATAACTGTCTACAACATTATATAGACCGGGTTGAGGTATAGATATATTAATAAAACTTTTTTTCTTTCTTGGGTTATACTCTCTGTGTGTTTTTCATCACAAAATAATGCATTGTGTGATTTTAAGTTATCCTTTTTCTTAGCAATACTCTCCTGTCTACATCGGACCTTCAAAACATAACAATGCACACTGCTGACATTTCTATTCAATAGGATTTAGAATGACTTTTATTTTGGACTGTCAATGTGTTTTTAAAGGGTAATATGGCCGTGATCATTACAGACCGAAGAGTAGGAATTCTTACAATCCAATAAGATAAGTATATTGCATAAGATTTTAGCGTTAAAATCCATCTCAACAGTGGTTCTTTTTGTAAAGTAACCATATTTAATTATTAAAATCATGACTCCCATCTACCAAAAAATAAAAAATGAATACTCTGGAACATCTGACTTAGTTTTACACTATTATAATAACTTTATACAAGTAGCAGCTCTACCTTGACCTGTTATTCAAATAGCCACGCGCCTTCTTAGGTATCTTCTTCAGACCCACATCAATACCTCCCCTCCCCCCCACCTACGATGTGAGACTGGTAGAGAAAATGCCCGCTTCGTTTCCTAGTCAGAAATTCATACTGCAATTTTACACAATGATTTAAGTTAGGAGAAGACAAGATGGAAGCCATAAATTAAAATGATTATCAAACTATCAAACTTATATTCAATTCTGTTTCATTGTGTAATTCATGTTTTTATGTTAAACATATTTTTAAGAATTTTTGCTTGTTATTTTTATACTCTTCATATCATTGTCAATATTTTTAAAAATCCTGAAGTCTTGCAATTTTTTACTTTTTCCATAAGATCTAATAATAGTTTGACATTTTCTGTTCTGTAGCCATCTCCTCATTATCAGCGAAGGCTGGATTACAATGAAAGATTACACCAATGTGTCCAGGCTTCTCCTGTCTGCTCACCCCACTACCTGCTCTGGTGACCCCATTCCCTCCTACCTTCTCCAGTTTTTTTCCCCAGCTGTCATCTCTCACCTAACTGCAATCTGTAACCTCTCTGTAACCTCTCTGTAACCTTTCTCTCTCCACTGGGATCTTTCCATCTTCACTTAAACACGCTGTTAGAACCCCTTTACTAAAAAAATGACCACTCTCGGATTTCATCCTGCAGCTGCTAATTACGACCCAAGTCTCTACCTTTCCTTCATCTCTAAACTATTGGATGGCTTGGTCCTACACTCGCCTGCTCAGTTATCTCGCTGCTACAATCTTTGCTCCAACCCTATGAAATTCCAGGCTCTGCCGCACTTTCCCTTTTCAACCAGGAATACTGCATCTAGCTAAAGTCTCTTTTGACCTCATCATGCTAAATCTCAGGGCTAAAATACTCCGCATGTTGCTTATTCTCGGATATTTTTTCCTCGGCAGCCTGTTTCGGACAACAATACTTATTACCAACTTCTCCTCAGCATGCCTCAGCGCACATTGGGCTTCACAGAATAAACTGCCTCTCTCTGGTTCTCATCTTACCTCTCTGGGACCGCTCGCTTTAGTGTTCTCATTTTCTGGTTCTACCTCCTCTCCTCTTTCCTTCTGGCTGTTGCGCGGTTCTTCAGGAATCAGTTCTAGATCACTCGGCCTCTTTTCACTTTGCTTACACCAAGCCCCCATTGGACCAAACACATACAGACCTGATTTGGCTTTCAGTACCATCTACTTCGCCTTTGGATGAACATACCTCAATTATACTACACACTCTTCCTGTGTCAATCCACTCCTGCCTGCTACACAACACACAGTGATCTGTCTGTACGCTGTCCCTGACGTTCATAATTCTCCCTCTATACCCAATCTAAAACCCTCACTAAAATGAACTTCTTGTCATGCCACACGTCTTACTAAACAACCCTCTGCTATCTTCTGTTTCTGTGTGTCACGGTACTACCAAAACTCCAAGGCAGCAAGCCCCGCTGGCTTGGAGTCTATACTAGATTCTAATCTGTCCATCTCACTCCCATCTATTTCTAGCACTTGGCCCAGTTCTGTCAACAAACACTCAAGGGTGGGGGGAATTCATTCCTTTTCTTTAACTGTGAACGAATACCATGTTTTCCAAAAATAGGACAGGGTTCTTAAATGTATTTTCATTTCCAAAAAAGTGATTTGTGTTGTGGGGGTCAGGGCTTTTTTTGTAACCCGATGGGTGCAGACACTGCATGCTGGGACATTTAGTCCTTGGCAGCTGCTGTGGAACTACAAGTACCAGCTTGTATATTCACACACATACACCCCATGGTCTTTGACTGTAGGGCCTGTTCTGTGTGTGTGTGTGTGTGTATATATATACTATAGTATATTTACTATTATATATATATATACGAAAGAAACACTCACACACACACATTACTATATTTATATTTTATACTATTTTTATTATAATATATATTATACTATAGATATATATTATATCTATACATACATGGACCTATAGTACTCCAAATCTTGGAGTGTGTGTCTATTCTTTCATGCCCTTATCTTGAATGTGTGGATACTGGGGAACTCCGAGTCTCCCTGGCAATCCCACTAGCTACACTTTAAGATTAAGGGATTGTTTGTATGATTGTATAGATGTGTGTGTACGATATGAGTGTATATGTATGTGTGTGTATACATTGAACTTTCACTTACACTTTGTATTCTATGGCCTGGGCTGAAGGACCCGTGAGTCATGTGACTATAATATCATCTAAGGTCCTTCAGCCTGAAAACACTGGAGGTTTGCACAAAACCTCCAGTCTAACAGACTGTTTATCAGGGTGGGCGGATCTCAGGAATGGCACTGCCCAGGAGGCGGACACCAGGTGACATCACTCAGGAGGCATTGACTAACTAAGGCTTATTTTTAGAGTAGGGCTTATGTTTAAAGCCTACTCCAAGAATCTGTGAAAATCAGGCTAGGGCTTAATTTTGGGGAGGGCTTACTTTTGGAAAAACACGGTGTTGAGCGAACAGTAAAAAGTTCTAGTTCGATTAAAACCTTGAACATTTGTGACTTTGCTTTGTAGCGCTATTCAAACTCGAACTTCGAAACCCCATTAAAGTCTATGGGAGAAGATGTTCTGGTTAATTTTTATACCTATACAGGTGAAGAGAAGCTGGAATTACCACCCATAACTGTAAACTGGATATGGGGAACAACTTAGTGAAGAAAAAAATTGAGAGGCTAAAATACTTAATTCCTTTCAATGGCTAACTGAAAGGATGAGGACAGCTTGCAAGCAGAGGCGTATCTATAGGAGGTGCAGTGGTAGCAGCTACTACAGGGCCCTGCATTCTCAGGGGACCCAAAGCCCTTTTGACACATAGGAGATTTGGAGACGGTGTGTTATACAATTACTGAACCCCCAAAACTGCAAAAACTGAACAACCTAACTATAGATGTCTATGGAGAGGAAAATGCTATCTAACTAAGATCAGTCTGTACAGTACAGAAAGTGAGCTGAAAATGGTGTTCACAAGGCAATACAGTGAAATATATATAACATGGTCGTGTGATTTTAGCAGCCAATGAGACCCCTACACCTCAGTGATGATGTTTTTGACAATTCTCTGTGCTCTGCACTGATTGGATGACCGCAAAAAGTGCAGAAAGGTGATTGGATGGTCACCAAAAGTACAGAAAGCCACTGAAAATGCTGTGTCAAACTAGAACTAGAACTTTGAATGAACAGTAAAATCTTCGGTTCGGTTCCAGTTCTAAAAATTCGAGAAGTTCTGCTAGAACTTAACTTTTCTAGAACCGTTCGATCAACACTAAAAACTCTCTTTATTGCTCTTATTCTTTCTCGCCTTAACTATTGTAACTCCTTGCTTATTGGTCTCCCTCTCTGCAAACTCTCCCCTCTCCAATCTGAATGTAGCAACCAGGCTCATCTTTCTTTCCAGCTGCTTTACTGATGCATCTACCCTGTGACAGTCACTGCACTGTACATTCAGTACAGAATACAACAGAAACTCATCCCTCTAACCAATAAAGCTCTCCACAGCGCTGAACCCCACTACATATCCTCCCCCATCTCTGTCTACCACCATTCCCGGTCTCTCCGCTCTGCTGATGACCTTAGACTACATGCCCCAATCATCCAAACTTCCCATGCCCATCTCCAAGATTTTTCACGTGCTGCACCAGTTCTCTGGAACATGCTACCCGTACGATCAGGCACACTCATAACTCCCATAGTTTTAAATGCAACCTGAGAATACATCTTCTTAGGCAGGCCTAAAAAAATCCTTATGGAACAGTTAATGCCAATGGAGTACCCTATTCAGTAACAATAAATAATAAGGTACAAACTTTCTAAAACATAACTTTTAATACATAGTTTAAAAATAGACAGCAATACGCAAACAATAAAATATTGCACAGAATTTACCCCAAATGGGATAAATCCACCTAGTAACTATCAGAAGGGATTAGAGGAGAAGGAGCAGGAAAGCTCTCCCTGGATGACCCTAGAGAAGTATTAATCTACCCCTACCCTATTCAATACAGGGGATTCATCCTGATAAGGTAGTCCCTGTTGAAACCTCGCCTTGAAAATTTACAACACCCTTGAATTCCATGATGTCCCGTCCCAACATGTTTCGATCCTCCCCGGATAAGCAAGGATCTCCTCAAGGAACCATTATTAAGGGTATGTAAGAACACAGAGATAGGGGTCTGTGTTAACCCCTTACTGACATTTGACGCACCCATACGTTAAGGTCGGGTAGGGGTTCCCACAAATTAACGTATGGGCACGTCATGGCGATCTTGCGCGCTCACAAGCGGAGCTCGCAATATCGAGGCATGGAACCAACTGTATATTAATGCTGACATCATGCCGCATCCCCCACAGCCGGAGTGAGCTCCGGCCGCGGGAGATTAACCCTTCTATGTCGCGACATCGTGGACATAGAAGTTAGCTCCTGCTGCCCGCGATCCGGCGCAGTAACGGCGCTCTGCGCCACTACTGATCTACTTACCTCACAGCCCAGATGCTGAATGACAGCATCCGGGTTGTCTGTTGACGTCATGATGCCCACAATGCATTGTGGGCAGCGTGACTGTCAGTTGCCATGGAGACCAGTACACAGCTATAAGCTGTGTGCTGATCTTCTATTGTATGAACGATCTGACAATCGTTCATACAATTTCCCTCTGGGGAAAAGTGTAAAAAGTGTGAAAAAGTAAAAAAAAGTGTAAAAAAGTAAAACACAAACACAAAAAATTAAATAAAAACACGTACACCTCCCTTTTCCCTTTACAAACGCCAAACGCCTCAAAAAGATCAAAAATAAATAAAGTACCCATATTTGGTATCACCGCATGCGTAACGACCCACCCTAAAAATCTGTCACAGAATTAACCCGTACGGTGAACGCCGTAAAAAAAACAAACCAAAAAGCAGTCACAGAATTGCAATTTTTTTTTCATCCTGCAGCACATAAAATGGAGTAAAAAGTCATCAAAAACTCATATCAACATCAAAGTTGTGCCAAATAAAACATCAGTCCTTACACAGCTCTGTATACGAAAAAATAAAAAAGTTATGGCTGTCAGAAGATAGCGATGCATAAATATTGTTTTACACAATAAAAACACTTTTTAAAAAAAATAATTGTGCTTCCACATAAAAAAACTATATAAATTGGGTATCACCATAATCGTCTCAACCCACAGAGTAAAACTAACTTGTCATGGATACTGCACGGTGAGCGCTATTAAAAATAAAAAAAACAGATAGGATTGCAGTATTTTCTTCACCCTGCCTTCCAGAAAAGCAGATTTAAAAGTGATCATAAAGTCTTGCACTCCCATAAATGATACCAATAAAAACATCAACTCATCCCGCAAAAAAAGTACCTACACAGGTAAAAGGAAAAATAAAAAAGTTATGGCTCTCAGACTATGGCGATTCAAAAACGTGTTTTCCTTTTCAAATAAAAGTGTTTTTATTGTGAAAAAGCAGTAAAACATTAAAAAATACAAATTTGGTATCGCTGTAATCGTGTCAACCTGCTGTTTATACCGCACAGTGACCGCTGTAAAAAATAAATATAAAAAATACTACCAGGATTGCTGTATTTTGTTCAAAATGCCTCACACAAACCTTAATAAAAAATTGATCAAAGCATGCCATGTACCCTGTAATGGTACCAATAAAAACATCAACTCATCTTGCAAAAAACAAGCCCACAATCCGCTCCGTATACAAAAAATTAAAAAAGTTATGGCTGTCAGAATAGGACAACATAAAAACGCAACTTTTTATAAACTCACTTCTATTGTGTAAAAGTAATAAAACATAAAAAACTATATAAAATTTATATCATTGCAATTGTACAGACCCCCATAAAAAAGTCATCCTGTCATTTATCCCGAATGTCGAATACTGTAAAAATGAAGCCCAAAAACAATGGCGGAACTGAGTTTTTTCCCCCATTTTCATGGCCAAATGCTAAAAAAGACTATGGAACAATTGTGTGCCCAAAATGCTAAATACACCCCTAGATGTGATCCCTGAGGGGTGTTGAATCCAAAATGGGGCAACTTCTGGAAGGTTTCACCTGTTCTAGTACTTTGGGGGCTTTGCAGATGCGACATGGGCCCACCAAAATCTGTGCTCCAAAAGCCAAATAACACTCCCTCCCTTGTACACCCTGTCATGTGCCCAAACAGCAGTTTACACCCACATGTAGGGTATTGAAGAACTTGGAAGAAATTGCGTAACACAATTTGGGGTGCTTTTTTCCAGGATTACTTGTAAAAATGAAACATTGTCAGCTAAAATTGCAGATTATTTTTTATTTTCAGAGCCGAACGCTAAAAAAATGTGTTAAACACCTGTGGGGTCGATATACTCACTGCACCTCTGGATATATTCCGTAAGGGCGTAAGGGGTGTAGTTTCCAATATGGGGAGTTTATTAGGTTTTGACACCTTAGGGTGTCCACAAACCTGAAATGGCGCCTAAATAAAATTGTAATGAAAATGAGACCGCAGAGTCCGGTAGGTGCACCTCCTATTCTGAGGCTTGTGGTTGAGCCAAATAGCACACTAGGGTCACATATGGGATATCTCTGAAAACGTCAGAATCTGAGGAATCGATATTAAGCTGCATTTGTATGGTCACATCTACTGTGTTCCAGTGAATAATGAATACAAATTGAAAACCTGCAAAAAAAGTGAAACTTTGAAATTTCATCTCCACTTTGCTTTAATTTCTGTGAAATATCTATACGGTCAATAAACTTCGTAAATGCTTTTTTAAATACTTTAAGGGGTGTAGTTTCTTAGATGGGATCATTTATTGGGGTATCTAACATACAGGCCCCTCAAAGCCACATCAGAACTAGACTGGACCCTAAAAAAATCTATTTTGCAAATTTTCTTGAAAATGTGAAAAATTACAACTATATTTCTAAGCCCCTTAATGTGGTAAAAAAAAAACACTTAAAAAATGATGCCAACCTACAGTAGACATATGGTAGATGCTAGTTATAAACTATTTTGAGTGGAATAACTCTCTGTCTCACACGCAGAAATTTTTGAACTTTGAAAATTGCTAATTTTTGCAAATTTTTGTCATATTTTGATATTTTTCACATATAAACAAGGACTTTTTGGACAAAATGTATGACTAACTTAAAGCACAATGTGTCACGAGAAAACAATCTCTGAATCATTTTGATAGGTAAAAGTGTCAAAAAGTTATTCTCACATAAAGTGACACAGGCCAGATTTTAAAACCAGGGCTCTGTCAGGCAGGCCAAAACTGGCTCCGGCAGTAAGGGGTGAAATGATGAACAGCATATGTCAAATCGGGTGATGACAAATATATGTCAATTCAGAAGCTGAGTAGGCAGTATATATTGAATTATATGTGTATGGCAGCCTGATATATCACCCCGTCCAGCTTATCACAACAGCTGGGGTCTTGTGTAAATGGCATATACAGGGCTACCGACATAATAATTAAAAAGATAAACCCTCGCCTAAATATAGTCACACCTCTTAGATATTGTTCTGTGGTTCCTATAATATTAGGATACCACAGTGTCCTAATATTATCCAGACAAATTGATTAGGGAGTGACTACCAAAATAGGACTCACCAAGGAAAGTGTTAAGAGATACAAGTTACCTGTATGGGTAATACCAGGTGAGTAAGGAGATCATATGGACTTCCATTAAACATGGCTTACCATATTGTGAAGATTGTATGCCACATATTTAGGTGCAGGAATAGACAAACATAGTTGATATCACTCTGCATCTCAAGTCATCATTCTAAGCTGATGCCTAATATACATTGTCTACTTCAATGTGTACATAACACAGAATCCAACATTCACAATAAGAGATAGTAGGAGAGTGAAGAAATCAGGCGATACCTTTTAGAGGCTAACTGAGTATATTTGATAGTGAGCTTTCGAGAGGACTAGCTCTCTATTTCAGACATGGTGTTATACAAAAAACTGAAAATACACAGCATTTTTATACACAAAAGACATGGATCTTCAAAGGAACTTAGAATAACAAAATGCAATATAAGTAGAGCAGTTATTTACAACAGGTCACGAAATAAACAGTCTGGAAACTTGTGAGGCATGACAGGAGTGATCAGTAATTATTTCTCTTATCTATTTGCCATCAGGGGAGATATGTTGCTCTCACAGATCACAGATAGTTTGACATGAAGCTGCTATGACTATTCAATCCATTTTGCAGAGTTTTAAATGTGTGCATTAATTTATATTCCCATTCCTTCCTCTCCCTCTGAGTCTTAAAATGTCCCATTAAGACCGTACCATTAAAATATTCCATGTAGTGATTTTCTCCAGATAAATTTGCGTAAACTGGAATATCTGTTATGATGTTTTTAATGGTGAATCTGTGTGAATTCATACGCTGACTGAGACTCTGACCTGTTTCCCCAACATAGAGGCCTGTTGTAGGACATTCACACCGACAGACACAACACATAAAGACCTGCGGGAAAAAGTCCCCCTAATTC